>JAMKCH010015374.1:0-40705 GCA_023653785.1 Ophioderma brevispina | reverse complement strand
TACTGCCCCCACGTAACAAGTCGCCCCCCACAGTAAACCAAAGTCGCCCCCTTGCCAAGTCGCCCCCATGTCATGCCAAGTCGCCCCACAGTAAACCAAGTCCCCCCCAAGCCAAGTCGCCCCATGCAAAGTCGCCCCCAAACACACACCAAGTCGCCCACACTATACACCAACTCGCCCAAAGCACACACAGTCCCCCCAACACACATTTGACAAAACCACAATCTGTCTCATATATAATCGGATATGTGGAGGTATGCGTTAACACAAAAATAATGGATGGGTCTGCGCCCAACCGCAAAAAACTTCATTTGGGGTATATGTTTAAATGTTTTTATTTATATTTAAAAACGCAAATATCGGAGCGGTGTATAATACGCAAAAACTTCAAAAGCAGAGAGGATCTGTGGCCCTCCGCCGCAAAAACTCCACGATTTCGTGGTGTCTCCATATTTATTATTAACCAGTTTTTATTAGATGTATTTAAAAAACTTAATATAGAGTTTCCTGGGCCTCAGCGTATAATATTCGAAAACCTCCAAAATCAGGGGTACTGTTTCCCACCACAAAAACTGCAAAAACTCCGATTTCGGGTTCTCCAGATGTTAGTATTTTGATTGTTTTATTTAAAAAACTGGCTTCCTCCCTCACCAGTGTCATCTGGTCCCTAAAAGGATGGAAGAGAGGCACAACATACGTGCCAAAAGGCTTCTCTCCGAAAACAAGAAGTTCTTCCAGTTTCATGGTTCCTTCCTTCTTGAGCCGGGTCCACTGCAAACTATTGCTTGACCCCTGGGTTTGTAAATCTGTTCACGAGAACGTGGACCTCGGGTTACACAAACAACTGGTGGTAACTCTTTCACAGAGAACAGGGACTTGGTTCAACAAACCGTGTGTGTGTGTGTTTGTGTGTGTTTTGTGTTTTACGTATTCTGCCACACTCGCTTCCAACCTGCGCCATCAGTATCTTCTTGGTGCTTATGCATTAGAATATTTGGAAAACCTGCTCGGGCGTCGGACAGGTTAGACCCCGAGCGCATTGGGGCCCTCTTTCATGCACCCTTTCGGTCTGAACAATCGGAATCGTCACGCTGTCACGGCGCGTCCTCATTCTCCCATACACTTCGATTGCATAAACGTGTGTGTGTGGGTGTTACTGGAGTGCTGCCACACGCGCTGCTGCCACCAACGGGCGCATCAATATCTTCTTGGTGCTTATGCATTAGATATATGGGAAAGACTCCGGGGTCGTCGGAGGTTATACCCCGATCCGCGAGTGGGGTCCCTCTTCATGCTCCTCGTTCGGTCTAACCCGGAGTCGTCACGCTGTCACGGCGCCCCTCATTCTCCCATACACTCGATGCATAAACCGTGTTTGTGTGTGTGAAAACAAGAAGTACCTCTTATGTCAACTTTAAATAGCAAAGTGACTTGTAGGTGCTTGTAGACAATAGAGGAAGCAATCTTTTTTGTGAACATTTCCTACATTCTGTTGTTCTCTTGATACTGTCTCCCATCACTTTCCATGCCTTTTGTTATTGTTTATTGACTTGCATAGACACTATTATTGCCTTATTTCATGTCTCTTAAAGACAACTTATGGTTTCCTGCTGTGTTTTAGTTGGCTTTGCCAGCTTGGTATTTATACTTGTTCTCATTCGACTGAATGAGATAAGTGGACTAAAACCTAAATGAAACATTCTGTATGGAATGATGGCTGATAATTACCAGGATTCCATACTTTTTATTTTTATTTCTATTTTTTAAAAACTCTAATATCAGAATTGCAGCATATTACGCAAAAACTCCAAAATCAGAGGTCTGTGTCCAAAACAAATGCTCCGATATTGGGTGCTCCATAATTTAAAAAAATGATTTATATTTTAAAAACGCTAATGTCAGAGTTTCTGCGTAAAAACTCAAAAAATCAGATAGTATGTTTCGCACTGCAAAAAGCCCGGGGATTCCGGGGGTTTGCGTTAGGTTTAAATATTTTTATTTTAAATTATATTTTTGAAAAAATCCTCAATATCGAAAAGTTGTTCTGCGTTTTTAAAATTCGTAATAAACTCCAAAATCAGGACATGTACGTTCACCTCAAAAAACTTCAAAAATCAGATTTTGTGTTTGATTAACATATGTAAATCCAATGTCGGAGTTCCTTATAAAAATACGCAAAAAACTTTAAATTTCGGAGGACCATATGAATTTCTTTTCTCCGTTTTGGACCCTTTAGACCATTGGCTTCCAACATCTCTATTTTTCAATCATTTACAGCTGATTAAAATATCATTGATTTTCAGCGATTTAGGGGGAGATTTTTAATATTATAGAAAAAGAAAATAAGGTGAACTCTGGAAGATGCTATATGTATAAACGCGAGCCTCTCGAATTAATTTAAGGTATTTTAATGTTTACTAGAAAGGCCTTCCTTTAAATCCTTTTTTATACGGAAAAACTAAATTAATAGTAAGATATTTCATTTTTATAACAGGTTTTCTGCCCAATATGCGATTTTTCAATGGGAGAACGTTTCTAATATAAAACGAATTCGAACGGATTTATATGTAAAAAACGCGAGTATCTGAGACTGAATTTGAAGACTTTTCCATGTTTAATAGAAAGAGAATACCTTGAAATACTTTTTCGAAGGAACCTAAATTATAATTCATAACATATTCATTTTAGGACAGGTTTCTGCCCAAACCTGCGATTTTTCAATGCAAGAGCGTTATATAAAAACGAATTCGACCAGATTTTTTATAAGTAAAAACGCAAGTCTCTGGGACTGAATTAAAGACATTTCAATATTTAATAGTAGAACATGATAGAAAGAGGATACCTGAAATACTTTCTCTACAGGAAGTAAATTGTCCGTAAGAATTTTTTTTTATGTTTCGTTTCACTCAGTTCAATAATATTGTGCGAACTTTTTAGCAACTTGGTCATAATGACCTTTCCCCGCACCACTATATCAATGTTGGCTGATATTGGTACCTGTGAGTGATGGTGCTGTATGTTGCCTCAACATTGATTGGTCATGTTGGTGGGGGCGGGGGAGGGGACGTGGTAACAAGGAAATAAATGTTACTCAAAGAAAAAACATGTGCTAACAAAATACTCCAAAAGGAGCGGCGGGCAGGACAGGAAGCTTATGGTCCTAACGAATTTGCACAAGAATGTATGAGCAGAGTAAAAAATCGTAGAAATACAAAAATGACCTAACTCGAAACCGCGTCCTCCAAATAACACCATTTTCTCAGGAAATTGAGAAAAAAATCCTAATACATCTTGGGGGACAATCAGTTGTTTCTTCAATACGTAAAAATTTATCACTACAAGTTTTGTAGGGTCGATTCTGCTATATATATACATGATTTTTAGTACTGTAGAAAAAAGAAATAAGTGAATTTGAAAAGATGCTATAGTAAAAATGCGAGCTTTCCGCGATTTTTGTGAATTTAAGACATTTTCAATGTTGAATTTAAAAAAGTCTAAATTATTTTCAAAATTATTTGGCAGATGCATTAAAATTTCATAGCGAGTTTCAATTGATTTGTTACATGTTTTGAATTATTTAGTTTAAGCAAAGCGAAATTCTAACAGATTTTTAACGTGTAACATTCAACCATTTTGATGACTAATTTAGGAGGATTTTAAATGCTTGGTGAAAGAGCACATATTGAAAATACTTTTATCTGCGAGAACTAAGTTGTACGTAAAATATTTAAATTTTTTGACAGGTTTTATGTCAAAAAACAGTAAATTTTTACACGATTTTTCATATTTACGTAGAGAAAGAGGCGAATTCAATCGTGTAATTCGGCTTTGATCGGAGTACTATATTTAACGCGATTTTAAATGGTGGTTATATCGAAAGAGCATATTTTGAAATAATTTTCTCTGCGAGAAACTAAGTTGTACGTACAATATTTTAAGTTGGTCTGAAAATTTTTATGCCAAAACACCGCTATTTTCAATGGGGAGAGACGCGACGGCCTCACCATTGAGGGATTTTATTGTCGCAACCGGGTTTACAGACCCATCTTTCTAATTCATAAAGTGCATTGCTCAAAGATTTTTTTTTTCGGGCGATTCTTGTTTTTAATAAAACATCACAAAACATAAAAGATGGTGATTAAAACCACAACATGTGTACAATAAAAATCTAAATCATAACAAAATGAGTTTTCTATTAGGGAAACAGACAGTATAAGGAAGGGACCCGCCCAACAACGGGACATAGGTTAGAAAACACAGGAAAACATATATTCTGGATTGGTGACCTAGGTACTACCACAAACATGTGAGACGCATACGCGCAATTGACAACTTGTTACGGGACTATGATAGGATTTTTTGTGTTGCCTGATAAGCCCATGAATGAAGAAAATACCATGTCACATTATTTAAGAGAACTTGGCGGTAAGAGTTCAATAAGCTATGTAGCTAGATGTATGCAAAGTATAAGGAAGGGACCGACCCCAAAGAAATAGTTAGAAAGCACAGAAAAACATATATTTCTGGATCTGGGACTATGTACCAAAACATGAAGACGCATACGCACTTGACACTTTGTTACAGGATATCATATGGATGTAGTACGATATAGCCCATTGATATGAATAAACTACATGTTCACATATTTAAGAGAAACTGTCGGTAAGAGTTCAAAAGGACTAGTAGCTAGACGTATAGCAAGAACCGGTTTCGTTCGTGCGTGGGATAATGATATTAATGCCGAACTTCAGCAGTTTGCAGCCTTAAAAAAAGAGTTACAAGAAAAGGGGGTTAAATGAATGGTTAAACAAGTGACTGTTTCATTATATCAAGGCCTATAGTATAGATAGGTCGTGCGGGTATTTGATCAGGTGATGAGGGGTATGCGATCGATATTATAGACCTATGCATAATATTGCGAATCAGGTTATAGATATTCGTATAAGTTATTAGGATCAGTCAAGTATAAAAACATCATTTACCGTTCGTATGTGGGTAATGACCAAAAACCGAAGCGACTGTTAGCTTGATTTATTCAGTAGGTAGTTCAATTGGAACCATTTGGTAAGTGATGTTTGATGTCCTTTTAAATAGGCTTACAGAGATTAAATCTTTGCGTATATTGACTGTGGATATGGCATGAGCTGCCCAGCACATTCTGATGTTGTCGTGGTGGTGAGTACAGAAGTACTAATAAGTCGTGTATGTACTAAGTGCATGGATGGATACAACGAATTCAATGCTATTCATTCATTGGTCGGATTGGGCTTTCAAATCAAAAAAAAAGTGATGAATGGATATCAGGAACAATGAAGATCACTTTAAGTGGTACGGACTTAGGTGTGTTGTGATTCACTGATGAAATGTTTTAAAAATGGCGATCCGTACGGTTGGTCGAGACTCTTTGGGTGAAAGAGGAAAATAGCCATCAATATGTTACTTGTGGTATTTAGGCTGTTGAGCTGTAAGGCTTATCCATGATGATGGTTATATAACAAAGTGTTCAATAAATTCGGTATGAAATCCACGGAACCGTATTCCAGTTCTCTGCCGCAGCAGTCGCCCCGATCCACGAAAGGTAGAAAGGGGTAATAACATAAAGTATAAGGAGGGGACGCCCAAAAAAGACAGTTAGGGGAGAAGACGAGCCAAAGAGAAGAAAGAAGTAAACGATAAGAAGAAGAACGAAAGAAAGACAGAAGCAGAAGAAGAAGAAGAATAAAGAAAGAAGACAGGAGAAACACAGAAAATATTATTTTCTGGATCGGTGATATGACCACAACATGAAGACGCATTACGCACTTGACAACTTGTTTACCAGGACTATGATCTCGGATGTAGTTACGATAAGCCAGATTGAATAAAAATAACAGGTTCACATTAAGAGAACTGTCGCGGGAAGAGGTCATAAGCTAGGTAGTAGATGATAGCAAGACCGGTTTCGTTCAATGTCCTCTTAATCTTGACAAAAAAAAAATCAACAATTGCTTTGAAAAGCACATTTTGTTAATTCCCATCTGAATAGATCTGGACCACCGCTTTTTGTTTCATAATTAAGATATATAAGTGCCAATCCAATTTATTTACTAAACTATTATGGCCTCATAAAAGTGAGCGAAATACGCAAACCAATAACGCTCAAGTCCCAGAAACCAGCGGTTTTACTTTGATTAGTCCAATGTAGGGTTCATGACAACATTAAACATGTAAACAACTAGTGATTATTCATATTACAGTTTTTAATTAAAGTAAACCCAATTTATCAAAGTATTCCTAAAAGAAAGTGCCCCAGAATGAATGTTTTTTAATCTGCATAACCAGGAAATTTCTTCATACATAAACCAATTATTTAATTTCTCGCGAGCATGCATACCACAAGTTATCCACACTCCATATTGATTTGCAA
Organism: Ophioderma brevispina; assembly: GCA_023653785.1. Lineage (NCBI taxonomy): Eukaryota > Metazoa > Echinodermata > Ophiuroidea > Amphilepidida > Ophiodermatidae > Ophioderma > Ophioderma brevispina. The sequence goes on along the minus strand of JAMKCH010015374.1, from coordinate 34,299 downwards.
ATTGGGCTGCATTCAAGTTTGATTAATAGGCCATCGATCGCACATCCGATTTTTTTTAGCTGTTGTATTTTACATGAGTTCTACTGACAAAAATGCCCGCTAGTCTATAAATGTAAATTCCAATACCAACAGTTTTAGATTCTTTGTGTTTATATTTTATATACCTAGAAAGTAGGGACGAAATAAACTCCACTGGAGAATCGGCAACATGATTTTTTTTAAATAAACATCATCCAGATGTCAATACTTACACCGGCACCACGTGCTATAGCAAAAAGGAACTTTTACCGGAGATGTTTCATAAGGGTGTCTCGCATCATCTAAAATAGCGCGGTCCTAACGAAAACGTCATCCGATTAAAGATGCGCCTGATTTGCTCTAGATTTGGGTGGATTGCGAAACTAACTCCGTATACTTTTGATTTTCAAAAATCTCTGTGCAACTATATGGACTGCCCTGATCCAGCCATGCATGCAGCGACAAACTAAGTTAAATAGTCTAGTTTCGCGGAAAACACTGCCTATTCCTTGAAAAGTACCCACATTGAATACAAACAAAAACATCTGAGTGGGGCTTAGGGTGAGGTAGTGCATGAGCCGGGGGCTACTTGGTGTGGTTTGGGGCGGGACTTGAGTTGCGTTGGGGTCGATTGTGGTGTTGGGGGAGATTGGTGTGTGTTTGGGGCGACTTGGCATGGAGGCGACTTGGTTGGGGGCGACTTGGTTTACAGTGGGGCGACTTGGCATGGGGCGACTTTGTTTGGGGCGACTTTGTTTGCAGTGGGGGCGAGTTGGATGGGGGCGACATGGTTGGGGGGCGACTTGACCAGGTTCAGTATAGTCAACTCTAAACACATTACAGTTTGTTATGAGTTTGCATTAACTGGAAGCATGAGATAAATGCAAGTTTAAAACGGGGGAAAATAAAATCTCTCACAATAATTAGTGTTTCTAATTGATTTTAATAAAAATTTATAAAATTGATTGTGTTGACATATCTATGTACATGTATGTGCTAAAAGGACATGTGCAAAGAGATTTTTTGACGCAAGGATCATGTAGTGGCGCATATTATTTTAACCTTTACTCTATCATTGAAAGGAACACGCACTTACAATAGTGGGCCAATTCCTTCTTATTCGTAATTTTGGTGTAAAGTAAGGTCTTGATCATGTTAGCAGTTAGTGCACGATTTTTTTGTGGGGGGCGGGTATATAATGCAATAGAATTCTTTAATTTTAAAATTTAATTAGGTGTTCTTTCATCTCAAATATTATTGCAAATGTGGCATTTAGAAAACATATAAAGATTAAAATCATATAATAATAATTATAAGAGTAAGTAATATGAGCTGAAGATGCTAAAGAAACACCCATAGTTGTGAGATAGACGATGGACACTTTTTGAGACAAATCTTAAGGTAAAACAACCAATAGACACCTACATCGTACAAACCAAAATTATGAAGAAAAGGCAGTATGAAAAAAACATAATAATGTGATTATATTATGGCAATCAATACCAAATGACTGTGTTAAGAAAGTAATGATAATATTAAATAATTTGATGAAAAAAGGAAAGAAGGGAACAAAATTATATCGCCAATAGAAAAAATTAATAAGCTCTAAGTATGTTATTTATTACTTCCTGCATTTAACTATTTACAGCTTTGGGCCTATTAAAAAAAGAAAGCACAAAATGAAAAAAAATAACATGAGTACAGTGACTACACTATAATAAGAACAGCGTGAATTCTTCCGACCTACGCTTCACCTATCATATAAATATCATAATAGATGAACAAACATCCATTAAAATTTTCCGAAAATAGACGAACTGGACAGCAATGGCATTTATATAAGGTTATACTTCAAATAATGTTTGAACAATAAACATTATCTCAAAAAGAGAGATCCTTCGGTACAACCGGGTGGAATAGCAACTGTTTCAGGAACCATATAATGTGAGAAGACACTTATATGATAAACCAAGTTAAAATATTAAGTTCTGTTCTAAAAGAGGTTACTCTAAAATACATTTCGGTACCATTCTTATCCAATACATTTTCTCCAATATTTGTTCTCTTGAGCATTTTGTACGCGAATGGTTAAAGACTACCGTGGAAATTTCTAAAAGCGAAACGTCCATGGAGAAAATGGCAAAAATGGCCAAAGTTTCCATGGAAGTATTCGAAATTGCAAAGTGACCAGAACATGTTAATTTGCCATCAAAAGTGATAAACCAGTTATAAACTGCTATCTTAAGAGAAAACCAGTGGCCTTAAATTTTTGAGTTTCACAGCTAAGAGCCATAAGCTACAGACATCATAGTTGGTAACAATAATCGTTAATCTCTTACAATTCGTCGCAGTCATCCTAATTGAGATATCAAGTTTAAGGCCTAATCCAGTACTGAGCTTTCTGCAGTAATCTTCTCGATTCTTAAAGGAAATTGAATTGACTGTGCACTCCTAAGGCTTTAATTAAAAAAAGGTAATGTCCATTTGATCCTAAAAAAAGAAACAAAACTGAGTAAATAAGGTTTGCACGCGACTTACATTAAAGGCACATAGCCTATGATCTGATTTCCATGTAAATTCAGTTGTACTATAATTTGTTATTTTGTATTTACTGTTTGATGGTGAAATGCACCAAATAAATGATAAAAATTGTAAAATTAGTTTAAAATATTTTTGGGCTGTTTATTGCCACGGTTACTGGCATTGCTGTACCCTGATTTCATCATGCATATTTCTATACAATATTATACAATAAAAAATAGGTAACATTACGCATTTATCCACAATTTTTTAAGTTTACAGTGATTTCTTAACAGTGTACGTTTACACATGTAGGCCTATGTGTTTCACTGAAAGACATGTATGTGATCCCCATGTTCGTGTCAATTGAAGTGTATCCTTGGTCATGGAGACTTTGACGATGTTTGGTGCATGCAAGCCCGAATATGACCCTGCGAGGTTATTGTCTTAGTACAACTGTTCAAAACCACGTAAACAAAAGTTTCACGGAGGAGGAGATTAGGTGGAAGGCTCTTTCCAGGTAATGATTTTCTTGCCTGTAATATCACTATTAATTTCTTAAATGGAAATGAAAGGACGAATGGAGGTGTCCATTTATCAAATAGGAAAAAAACAACGGACAAAATAATCGTTGGCAAAGTGACTACATTAAAACACACTTGGACAAACGTGCAAATACATCTTCATTTCACAACGTTGAAGATTTTAGAAGGTTTAAAAAATCGTTTAAATCACGGTATTACTAGTATTTTAGGATGCATCCAGACTGCCAGTATATACCGTAAAACAGTATAAAAATCAGGTATTGTTTTGCTGTTATACTGCCAGCGTTTACTGTACAGTATTTTTGTTCCCTTGTTCAGTACATATTTTATGTTTGGAACCAGATTCGGTAATGTGTGTATGTCATGTTCGAAATACACACAATTCTGTGAATTACGATTTTACCGTCAGTCTTGTAAGTTTGCACGATTCGTCGGTACGTTTAGCAGTTAGGCCTATGTACATGTGTTCACTGAATATCGATTCCCAGGGTCACTGTCAATGTAAATTCTTAAAGTGCACACTCCATATTCAAGAAAGGGCGCAAAGGTTAAGCACGTACATTGCACCCAATCGGTTTCGGCAAATCTATACTATAGGCCACAAGATTCGAGCTGATCTGCCACAACCTTATTGTTAGTGGTAGTATAGACAATTCTCACCAGTTTTTTTTTTATTTGCATAACGGAAGCATGAGATGATAAATGCAAAGAAAGGGAGGAAAGTAAAACTTCCTTACAATAATAGTGTTTCTAATTGATTTTGATAAAAAAATTGATACAATTGATTGGTGTTGAAATACCATGTACTGTAGTGCTAGAAAGTACGAGTGAACAGGAAATTCTACGCAGAGATGTTGCAGTGTCCCCTATATAGCATTTATGAATATGAATCTTTTAAATAGGTTCATGATCAAACAAAATAGGGCAGCATATTTGTGCGACCTACAGAGCAGGGCGGAAATGATTAAAATGCGGAATAGGAGGTATTTGGTCTATTTGACCCATAATTGTATAAAAAGTTAACTTGTTTATACAGGGTGAGGGAAAACAACGGGGACTATATGAGATTATTAATCTTTTACAAGTTGAACATGATATATAGGACATATTGGGAAGTACGGCGTGGAAATGATGGAGTGCCGCCTCAAATCCTAGACTCTGTAGAAGGGAGCTCAAATCCCTGAAAATTCAATAAATCTGACAAAAATAAATATCAAACATAACTTGTATTCTGTGAATAAAATGCAACATTGTCATCATCCACGCTTTTTGCAAGAAATATTACCCGAATATTTATTGGCCTATTTACGAAATCGGACAACGCCCGACCTTGGTCCAACGTATATCAAGCGCGTTATGGGTTTTATGTTTTTATTAAACGATTTTTGGACAACGGTGCTTATACAAAACCCGCCCCCCCCCACCCCCCCCCCCCAAGATCTAAGACGCAACTTTTTTTATTTCTAAGAAATGTTATGGTAAGAACAATCAACGATTGATCCCTTTACTTAATCGATGGGACTTTTATTTTCCATTAAATACCCAAACATCCTTTACACCTTTTTATTACATGATATTTAACGAAATGAAAAGGAGATGATTTCCCCTTGTTCGTTCAAACGGTATACTTAGAGGAAAAAAGTTTTTTTTTCGTTTTGAGGATAAAAAAATGCACTGTAATAGTGGAAACAACTGTTTTATGAAAAAAAAAATTAGGGAAAAAATATCAACAGTAAATAGCAAGGTCTTCCTACTGCCGTGGTGGAACAGGAGGTCGAGGTCCGAAAGTCTTCCGAAGGTTTTGCACAAAATGATACCAACAATGGCAGGGCTATTAGACAGTGACAATCAAGCAAAAAAATATAATTCCCAAGAAAACCCAAAAACATTAGGGGCAAACCTAATATTTTCAAATTCGAGAAAAAGGGAACACAAATTAACAAGGCGTCGTTTCCACAAGATATTATGTGGATGAAAGTGTCTGTTTTCTCTTTACCCATTAATCTTAATATGTAATATTGTAGGTGCATTGTTGTCTTGAATTTTCCTTACTGGTTTGTACAGGTAAAATACTAACAACGGATCCTGCTCCGAGCAAGGGATCGACGGATTGCATAAATTGAAGAAATAAAACATCTAAACGGATACGACCTGTTTCAAACTATGTAAAGGTTTTTTAAAATGATAATAGCAACAGAGATTGAATCCATCAGAAAAGGCGCTATAGAAATGCAGGTTGATTATTAATTTCATATTATATTTAAAAAAACCGAAAGCCCTGATTTTCGGACTGATCAATAGCTCTATATCACTGATCACTAAGTTCCTTTCTGGAAAGAATACCCTGGGAATTAACTGAGAATATGCTTGGGACATATTGTGAAACACTAAAATCGTATTGGAACAAAAGACGAAATTCAGCCTTTTCAAGTTGTTTTATACTGAATATAAGCAAAATAAAATCATCTTTGTTTTCATGTAACGACATTTCTGTAGTAATACAAGGTAAAACTATAATTATAGTACAAGTGACAATCATATTGTGCCTCAAAATCTCTCGTGCACCTTCAAATATGAGGGTCTATAATAAGATTGTAAGTTTAACAAATCTCTTAAGAAGATATTCACGTTTAGAACATACATCATCCTTTGAAATATAGAATTGTTGTAAAAGTAGCGGTCCATTTTTGCACACATGCAAGAGTTTCTGGATTTTATTCTTTTCAGTTTCCACGACCATCCCTATTACTTCTTAAAAATGTGTTATTGGGTCAATCAACAATTCGATACGAAATATTTCAACATACAATACTACACGCAACATGAGTCTGTGCCTTGAGGCCCCGTTATAATTTGTCATATATAGGTAATCGTTGACCAAAGCAATTTAAACGCGACTGTGATGAAGACTACCGTGGGAAACTTTTAAGTCAAAAGTTACATGGTTGAGAATGCCCGAAAAATGGCAAAGTTCCCGGGAAACCCATAGACCACCTGACATACTAGTGTTGTAACAATTCGTAGATCCATGAAAGGAATGCCGCACTAATAGGCGCATTCGTTTTCCTAATTCCGTAATGAGGTGTAAGACTTCTGCATCCGTTTAATGTTTTTTTTTCTCGTTGTAATACTTATGAATGCTAAAAGAAATTAAAATTAACTAGTTAGATCCTAATAAGCGGCGGAAAATGAAGAGGCGAGTTGAAGGTTTGGGAATGCTGACATCATTAGCGGTGCATTAATTATTTGTTAATAAGTCTCGTAATCCTGAAAAGGAATTCCGGCCGCACTGACAATATTTGCATCATCCTTACTTTTGGTGTTAAGTAAAAGTTCTACATGCATGTTAATGCACGAATACTTTAGGACATGTATAATGGAATTAAAATTCATAATTAAAACAAATAATTACCTCAAATTTCATTTCTTTCATCCCGATTATATTTTTTAAAAATATTTGACTTTTAGATCTTCAAAGCTAAAGTCCATAAGGGAACGTCCAAATGATATCGGACGTGGTACTTTCTAGACATCTTTGTATCATGGGTGTAGTATGGTCTTTAGCTCGATGGGACCTTTGTTCGGGTTTTCACACACTCGAAAAAAAATAATAGGCCTACTACATACACACGTTATGCAAAAGTTACCCAGGTTATGCACCCTAGACACGCATACAATAAATATACTTAAAGTACTAAAATTTCATTCAAATGAGTAAAATTTGGATACTCGGTAAAAGTAAAATTACCATCAGTTATGTTTTGTTTTAATTCAATTACGGTGAGATTCCATGCATTATTCATTGCTGTGTCACTTAATTTAGAAGTAAACAACACGTGAGCAATGAGCTAATTTTCGTATTAAACTTTACATTGTTAACACATTTGTTTTACTATAATTAAAAATTTAAATTTCACCAAAAACTAGTAAGTTGATTTTCTGAGCTAAGCCGCTGTTTTCGCAAATTATCAAGTGATTATTGTATATGATTATGGCAAATTAACTCGAGTAACAGTTGCATATATAGAATGCATACGGAAGAAATCATAATTATTACCTAAGTAGTAAATTCACCAATGAAGTAAATTTTGGATTAGGGAAAAATAGTTATTTTGAAAAAATCCAATTACGGTGAGATTGCTATGCTTACACACTGCACTGCTGTGTCATTAATTATGAAAGAACCATAAAGAAATAGCCAATTTCTTATAAAACTTTAACATGTAACACATTAGCACTTTTCCATAGCCGGTTGAATTCATCCAAAACTAGTAAGTGTAATTGGCTCGCTAAAAAGCCGGGTTTTTTGTGAACAACACGTAAGAAATGAGCTAATTTGTATTCACTTAACATTTAACAATTAAAACGTCTTCCATAGCCGGTTTAAATTTATCAAAACTAGTTACGTTGAGTTTCTGCCGCTAAAGCCGGCTGTTTTCGAAAATACCAAATCTTCTGAAACTGACTTCGAGTAAAGTTGCACAATAGAACTGCATACTGAAAAAATAATACATAGTAAAATTTGGATACTTAGGAAAAATTAGTATTCTGAAAACAATTCAATATTCTATGCTTTACACGTTGCTGTGTCTGAATTTCTGAAGGGAAACATAATAAAATAGCTAATTTCTTAACAAACTTTACATGTTAAACACTTTATAGCACCTCTTCCATCCGGTTAAAATTTCATCCAAAACTAGTTAAGTGTAATTTGCTGCGCTAAAGCCGGGTTTGACAGATCAAAGCTTAGGATGTATATATGAAAATGAACTATCGAGGAACATGTTGACAATCTAGGAAAACACTCTTCAACGACAATTTCTGCAAGATTCTTGTAATGGTGTAATTTCCATGATCGTAGTAGAGTTCGTATTTGACCAGGTAACAGGTCTCTCTAGTTGTAATCGATTTTTTTAAAAAAGGTGCACCGCATCGGTGGTACATTAGCCCCCTCCAAAAAAACTAAAAAATTAAAAAAAAAAAAAAAAAAAAAAAAAAAAAAAAAAAAAAAAAAAAAAAAAAAAAAATGACCAAGTATGCACCATACAACTGCATACTAATGCACTATTCCTAAAGTATAAAATATCATTAAATGAAGACATTCTGGTTACAGTTAGTTGTAAAATTTTTAATTCGGTGATGATTCTAGGCACATGCTGTATCACTTAATTTATGAAGTGGATAACATGTGCGAAATGAGCTAATTTCGTATTAAACTTTAAAAGCTGTTGAACACATTTAGGTCATGGTTCTTTAGCTCGAAGCACTATAGGTTTTTCAGGGGCCTAACTACACAACGTTATGCAAAAAAATGCCCACGTCATTCAACGTAGAACTGTATACTGAATAAAATATTACTAAATTTAGTAAAATTTCAAGCAAAGAAGTAGATTTTGGATATCCAGTAAAAAATTACAGTTTTTTTTTAAAAAATTCAATTTTTTGTGTTTTTTTTTTTTTTTTTTTTTTTTTTGTTGGTGAGATTCTCTTGCTTACACATGCTGTGTCCACTTAAATGAAGCAAACAACAAGTGAGCAATGAGCTATCATGTCGTTATTAAATTTAACATGTAACACATTTAACCAGTCTTGAAGTTTCATACCGGTTACGGGCATGGTTCGTCTATCATTGATAATCAACTGATACCGATGAAAGTAACGTTCCAAGCGATCAATAGGCTATCAATGATCGTGCGCGCTGTGCATGGTTCGCCAGGATTATGAACTTGCATACCCAGCTAGTCGACGGACGGCTGAACAGTGATTTTGTGTGATCAAACAAGCTTAACTCGTTACCCGCACGCACGCAAGGCCATTTCACGATTCAAGAGAACTTCAGTTTGATTTTACTCCAGATATGTAATGTATACCCTATACTTAAAGTCGTTCATTGTTATGAAAGCGCAGTAAAATTAGGTCAAACATCATTATAGTCAAGTGACTAACGCTGGAAAAATTGATGAAACTCGACAAGAACAAAGGCGTATACACGCTGAAATTGAATTCATCGATTTCAGAGTAAGCGATAGTTGTCAGATTGATTTTCAGCGTTTCTATCTCTAGTGACTGTTGTGTGAGTATGATTGGAGCAGAAGATAATTGAAGGGATGCCCTTCCTGACGTTAATGAGCTGGATGGCCACCATTAACCTCTCCAGAGCCGATTGTCTTGTAGGTGATCTTCTTTTAGTTCACCAGGGTAACCAGCTACCCTCCTCATAGGAATTCGCTAGGAAACCACATGAGGGTGGGGTAGCTGCCGCAACCTGGCCCTGGGACAGGTAGTACTGTACGGATCCAGTAGCAGGCCCTGCAGACAACGTGACTTGTGGTGGTATAGTGCAGCACTTCACATGAAAAATGGTCTTGCACCTCCGCTTGGGAAAAGTGGCCAGACCCCTGTTGTAAGCTTAAAATGAAGTATTCCATGAAAAAAGCAGGTCATTAAATTATTTTCATTGGAAGGTATACATTGTGTATAATGGTGTATTGCGATTAGCATCTAGTATTTAGGAAATGGCTCCAATGTTGAAAATTCGTTCTATCATCGGCTTCATGTGGAAAGTAAAAAGATCTATTCCTCGTTAAATCTTCAGTGTACACGTTTAATGCAATATTGAAAGGTGAATGTTGGCCCAGCAAAGAAATCCATGTTGTGGTATATGTGTATAATCATAAAACATCTTTGGTTATATTTCAAAAGTTAAAGCGGATATGTAATGTAAATTGTCACTTATTGTCCTCCAATTTTCAGATGCAGGCACAGGGTCTCACAACTCACTGGTGAATTTGATAGGCTACAAGAAGAGCTCAGAAAATCACATGGAAAACACCAATCGAAAATCACATGAAAAACACACATATGGGAAAGCAAAATCCCAGTACTTCTTGCAAATAAATTTATATATTCACATACATGTGTTTTGTGATAAAGCCCGGGAGCTAGCAGACAGTTGTAACCCATCTCAAGTACAAAAGGTTTGAGTGATTAATATGTAACAGACTGACAGGGACCCCTGAAATGTGATTCTTAGTGCCACAAATGGTGCCTTAGAGGGGGGCCAAAACAATTGATCCAATCGTGCTGAAAGTTACCATTTTATTGTCTAACCACAGGGATCGGAAAGAGTATAGTTTGTACTTCGACAACGTAAAGTTTAAGAATTATAGCCTAAAAACAGCACAATCAATTTTAGTTGAACAGGGGTCGATTTTAAGTTGCTCCGAATTTGGATAAAATGGTTCAAATTATTGCTGGCGCTCATAGGATTAAAATAAGGATAGTTGTGTCTCAAATGCTTGCTTAAGAAAGTAGGGGGAAACAGTAAAAGTAAACAGTAAAAGTATATTAGACAGTCCCAAATCTATTCTTATTTAATCCTATGAACTCGTCAATAATTTGCACCTTTTTGTTCCAATCGGAGGCAACTTTAGAATTTGACGCCTGTACACTGAAATTGGACCCTTTTGATAGATTTTTCTGTTTTAGCTATAACTCTAAAACTTTACATTGTAGCTAGTGTATCAAAATTGACTGTCCATGAGGGGCATATCAAATCTATTGACCCGAGGTCATCTCGAGGCGTACTTTTTCCCCGAAGCGGAGCTGAGTGAAATATTCGTCGCGGTCACCGAGGGTCAATAGAATTGACTATGGCCTCGAATAAGGCAGTTAATTAAAAATAAAGGGTTTCCAGGGTCATATTATGGGCGAATACTGTGTCCGAGGTCAGAAAACTAAATAATGGTGCGAGGTGCAGCCGAATCATTCTTTGAAAGTTTTTCTGGCCAAGGAATACATTATGAGCCCCTACATGACACTGCAAACCCCTTTTTTCTATTCTATTACCTAAAACGGCTCATTTGATAAGAATGCATTGGGCTACCCTTATTGCAGAATAATGGGCAGTAAACTGACCAATCAAATTCTGCCTTTTCAATATGGGCAGCAGAGGTAATAGAATATTTGTTTTATATACCTTATAGATCCTTTCTGCTTGCATTAACAAGACTACACTCACTACAGCCTAGGGCAAAAACATTACTATACAGGTCAAGGAGTTACTATACCGGTCCAAAAAATTACTATACCGGTCCAAAAAATTACTATACCGGTCCAAAAAATTACTATACCGGGCAGAAAGTTACTATACCGGGCAGAAAAGGTACTATACCGGGCAAAAGGTACTATATAGTGAAACTATACCATGTCATGTGACTTTCATTTAACCAATCAGATGACAAGGATCTATCTATGCGGTATATAATATACAAATATATACTGACATGAGAGGCTCTGGTTAAAACTATGGGCAAAATAGCACTAATGTAGTCACCGAGGGACCATAGTTTTAAGCCAGAGACTCGAATAGAGTCAGTATATATTTGTTTTATATACTTCATTAATAAATTTCTAGTTAACAATGAAAAAAATTATTATTTTGCATTTTCATTCAATAAATTTCACGTCAAACAGTGCATCTCTGTGAATGAATGCGGAAGTAAGCATGCAATCCACTACGCTCAAATGCAGACGCGCTACGCGATCGCAGTAAGTTACGCGAATTAAGCGCCGTAAATAGTACCTCTGAGCCGTAAATAGTACTTCAGAAAAATGAACTATTTACGGGTGGGCGTGGCTTAGGGTACTATTTACGGATGGAGCCGATTTCTTGCCGCATAGTTGAACTATTTTTCATCACGTGATAGAGTTTCAACCAATAAACAATCTTATATTTATTAATGAAGTATATAATACAAACTATACCTTTCCTGAAACCTTGTGGGTAGACAAATAACGTGGTATACTTTTCAACATGATTGCTAAACTCTCCAGTTCCCCTTTCAACATCTTAACAGACATGGAATACTGCCTGGCTAGATACCCCAAGACCAGATCAACTCTCTATTACACCTAAGACAGAACTACCACCTGGCCATGGCAGCAATCTCTCACGCAAGGAATGGGTCACCTTAAACCGGATTCGCACAGGAGTCGGTCGCTTCAATAGCAATATGCACCGATGGGGGCTGCGGCCATCGCCAGCCTGTCAATGTGGTTCTCCATCACAGACTGCGGATCACATTCTCAATGAGTGTCCTACCTTTCGTCCACCGGTAGACACAGATTTCTCAAACCCCAACCAATCAACAGTGAGTTGGCTCCAATGCTTACAACATATCTAGCTGCTGCCTCATACGCAAGAAGAAGAAGAACATGATTGGATCAATTTAAAAATTTGACCCCTGTAAAACTTTGTCTTGGCCCCCTCTCCTTAAGGCACCATTTGCTGCACTTAAGAATCACGTTTCATGGGTCCCTGTCAGTCTGTCAACATATTTAATCACTCAAACCTTTTGTACTTGAGATGTGTTACAAATGTCTGTTAGCTCCTGGGTTAATATGTGCTATTATATCATCTTGTGTTTAATTACCTTAAGAGACTTCAGGCTGGTTCATACTTTGCTGCACTCCACAATGAACAATCACTGCAGTTCCATTGTAATGCTGCAGTAAAGGTATTTTTTTTATTTGGCCCTCTGGTGGCTTGTATTGTATCGCTGTGCTAACTTTCAACACAATTTTGCTAGAGACATTGAAAACTCAATTGTTTTAACTTCCATTGACCTGCGGTGGCTGACTTTTTGGCAACACAGCTCACACTACAGTTTCCGTAAATAAATCATGGCCAGCGTGGAACACTTGGTACACACGTAGCAACACGGTAATGTATGGGCTTATTTACCCAACTCTGTAAATGTGATGCAAGCACGTATGCTGTGCCTTACGCTGAATACTTCATGTACTTCATGGCAACTTTGAGCATGTTTCTTATTTAGAACTCAAGAAGAGGAAATTATTAGTTATTAGGTGAGTTTTGGGATGATACGGATCATATCTAGTCGAGGAGTCTGTATCGGACGAGGGCGCAGCACGAGCCCAGATACAGAATCCAGGACTAGATATAATCTGTGTCACCTCAAAACTCACCTAATAACGATTTTATCATTTCCAACCAGAACAAAATAAGCACAAACATAGGGCCTAAAGAAAATATAAGGGTGATTCACAAAACAAACATACTTTACGGACTGTAGGCCTATTGTTTTAAATGAGTGCAAGGGTGACAAATTTTCAGCGACTAGAATCTTTGAAAATAAATGGCCCTAAAATCATCTTTTTCTGATTCACAAACAAAATTATTGATCTATCTTAAAGTCTTTTGGTGTATGTGAGAGCGATTATGCTGAAATCTTGTTCCAACTCGGTTCAACATTGCTAAAAATCGCCAATTAGAGCAGTGATTACGTTCAAAAATGAAACACAGGCATTTCGGATTTTTGTTGTCATGATGCATGGTCACGCATGCGCAGTTCCTAACTGACATGATACGGACGTTGAGACACGCTCCGAGGGGGTGATACGGGATATATCTAGTCAGTAAATTCCGGCAATTATCCAAAGAAAACCGAGGGATCTACTTGATGGTATGATAAACAACAATATCATGCCAAAGTACAAGCTAAAACCACCAAAGAACTAAATTTTCAACATAGGGTGACCAGAAAATGTTTTAGTTATGAATCACCAAATTCACATCACATCAAAACACCAGCGTGAGATGCTCTATAGTCAGTACAGCTCATAGTGGGCCAATTGAGGTGAAATTGATGAGCGCAGACTAAATTGCCTCAAATTTACTGTCCAAATGCCTTTTACTTTGAGAAAACATGCTAGTCTACCATGTCAGTCATGAAATTACACCACTTTCTTAATATTAGTACATTTTCAGACATTTTAAAGCAGTTTTTGTGTCGCCTGCCCTAAGGCAGGAAGACACATAGGGATCACTTATCCACTGTTGATGTCTGTTGTTGTGAAAAAGGGTTAACATTTGCCTGTAATATCCTCATACTTTGATGGATTTAAACCAAACTTGGGTCACAGGTGCAACATGTCATCCCCCATTGTTGATGAAGTCAAAGGTCATGTGAGGTCAAGTTGTAAAATAGGCTGAAAATGTCAAATTGAGCTCATTTGAGAAGTTGAAGTTCAATTGTAACCAAACTTGAATCATAGGTGCAACATGGGATCCCTCATTTGTTGATGAGGTCAAAGGTCACATACCAAGGTCAAAGGTCATGTGAGGTCAAGTTGTAAGATAGGCTGAAAATGTAAATTTGACCTCATTTGAAAAGTTGAGGTTCAATTGGAACCAAACTTGGTTTATGGAGTTTATATGCAAACCCTCATTTGTTTGAGGTCCAAGGTCACATATCAAGGTCAAAGGTCATGTTAGGCCTATCATTCACTAACTGCGACGGCAGGTGACACAATCAGTCTGAGGACCGATGTATTTTTTTTTCAGATACTATGCAAGAAAGTAGTCCACCCAAGATTTTTTTTTATCTTTACGGCAGCCAGATTAGTGGTGTATAACCGTAACTATTTATTTGAAATCTGATTTACATTTTGTTAAAATATACAAGAGAAAAGTGTTTAGACCCATAGCACAGTAGACCTGACATATTTCCTAATTTTAACAGTCATTTTTATTGAATTTCACCGTAACATAACTTGACAGAAGGCTAGAGGTGCCCAGCATGGTATGTGGAGCTTATTTCAAAATTGGCCCAAATCAAATAATTTGGTTGTCTGTATTAGAATTTGTTTACCAGAGAAGCTGTTAGGTCTAATGAGTGTTAAGATTTTCTTGCCAAAATTATATTATTTACAAAGAATGTATGGTTGCTGACATGCTTTAGTTAAACCAGTACTATAGTAGATTCAACCCATCGTGTCACCAGAGGAAAGGTTTTGGACAACGTCGATTAGTTGGGAGAGGGGGCAGAATATGTGGCCCGATTCACCTGTTTCATGAACGAACAAAGATAATCTTGCCTTTTATGTAGAGAGCACAAAAACTTTTGTTTCTTCGTATCCAAACTACGAACGCTCTAAATTCAATAACATTCAACTGATTTTTACATTGAATACCATTGAAACAAATGCGATTAGTCAGATATTTTGAGAGTTAGAAGACTTGAATGGTTTCATTGAGCATAGAATTTATTTTTCTCTGCTATCGGACTGCATGTCTCAAAGCTGTTTCAATAGTATAGTATAGCGTGGAATTTTAATTTCCACACACTGCACATCCCCTCATTCAATGTTCATACCTTCGGAAAAGTACTAGAGGTGACACAATGGGTTGAATCTACTATAAACAGTTTAACCTTTTGGCAGAGTTTGGTGCTTTCCAGCTTATCTACAAAAAATGAGATTTGAATCATGCTTTTGCACAGTTAGTGGGGTGTCTGAAAATCAACAATTTGAATTATTTTATGCCTTACATTTTGCACACACATTGCATGCAGGTGTTTTTGTTTTTTTCGTTTTGCCAGAATCTGGAAAAAGAATTAAGACGGACAAGAACCAGTAGTGAGAAAACAGAAAAGCAGGTTGGTGTTCATATAATTATTTGTGCTTCAAAAATGCAAAGAGTTTTAACAAATAAAATGTCAGAAATATTGCAGTTTATCATATTTAAAAGCAAGTTTTTCCAGTGATCATACTTTTGTGTATAATTCATACAGCTGGAAAATTGGCTAGTTGTTATGTTTATGTTTACTATGCCTGCACTAATTTTTCTCAAGGCAAAGGAAGCAGTAAAATTGAAAACAGAAAAAATATCTGGAAAACCAATAAAATACATGAGAAAGTTCACATTGCTAAAGCTGTTAACTTTGCATCCGAGTATGCTATACTTCACAGCAGCCAGCATACTTCCGCTGTGCATGGATTACACCAACATCAGGTCACGCACTGCTGCCATTTCAAAATACGGGCATTTACTTCGCATTTCCCAAGAAAAATCGATGACCGTGTAGAAATTATTTTGTCTAAAATGGTCCCTTTTATACCACCCGAAACCGTTCAACAGAAAAACTTCTAACCGGTCACATATTTTTGTTTTAAAACCTTATAAATAAACCCGAATATCAAATTTCCACAGACGCCTACTAAAGTCTGTTGAAGAGACTCTTATTTGAGCAATGACACTCATAACAATAGCTCAGCGGGATGTTGTCGGCTGCTGTGGCTATACTTCGTCCGACCAAAAGAATGGAGTTGTGTCATACCTTTCTCACAGTGATAAACATGTGAATCTCGGCAAGTTACACTTTTTCAAAACCCCTCTCACAGGTCTGAATAAACTCCCCGATCCTTTGGATCAATGTTGGTCACTGAAAGCACACTCTTTCAAATGTCCTACACATGTATCCCAATATTGATTTGTGGGGGAGGGAGGGGGTTTGCAGAGGTAGGGGATGAGAGGAACAAAACAATACTATATATTTTCCTTACATTTTCTTACATGACATAATTGAGGGGCAAGTGTCCAAAATAATAATGACCAAAAATCATCTAAATTTCTTTTTTTGATCATAATGCTTAAACTGCACATGCTATTACTACCATATTTGGATATCTTGCCAGGAATAACATGCTTATGCTCTCAAATTAACAAGGTTTTCACCTGTTGAATTTAGGGACAGGTCTATCAAAATGCTACTGGCACCCTTTTGGGCCTGTTATATTAGGTTAGTGGTTACCTGTAAATGGGAAGTAGGCATACTTCATATACTGTGCTTTATTTTGATACAGAGTAGGTGTGAAGGGTATAATGTAATTATGCCGCCTCCTTTGGCCTGAGTGGCTCAGCATAGTTGGCAGTGGCATTTGTAACCCACCCTTTTTATTTTCAATCCACCTTTTTTTATGAAAATACCCTTTATACTGAACTCAATAACCTACCCTTTTACGTTATGGGCTGTGACACACTAGGCAGTGGGTTCTGAACCACATCCAGCATCCTTAGTAATATCATTCACGACATTGGTCTTGGAAGTTGTTGGCCTTGTGTTAATGAGTCCACACAAGACAGTTACAAACTAACATCTTGTAAATTTCTATGACATTAATGTACGGATGTTTTGATTTTTTTTTTCTAATATGGATGTATTCATGGCAAACATTCCACAGATAGGCATTTGTATTTTATTAACCATCAAAACCCACCCTTTATATTTCAGGATCCACCCTTTTTACAAAAACACCCTTTATACCAATAAAATCCAGTATCCAGCCCTTTTACCAATTTTCCTAATTTTTATAATCCACCCTTTCTAAAGCGTGGGTTACCAACTTTGCTCAGGTCGTGTTACAAGTGATGATTGTGATCATGATGTTAATGTGTTTTTGACAGCTTACAGAGGAAGAAAATCAGTTGCATCAAACTAGAGAAAGTTTACAGCAAATCAAGGCGGAGTTGAAAGCCAGGGAAAATGAGCTAACAGCTACAAGGTAATAGGGACTGCTTTTAAGGTACTGCAGAGCAATGCTCTCCTTAATCACTCTCCTTAATCACCACAGGAGAGTGATTTGAAGCTCTCCTTAGAATTCGATCCATAGTCTGTCCGTTACATGTATATTTTGACCAATTTTATAGATCGTATCTTAAAATGGCTTTGGAAGGATAATTTTAGTCTTCTTGCAAGGACACAGACATGTCTAGTTTATATTTCTTTAGATCCTCTTGATTGCTTGACGATTTTTTTAGGTGCTCACTATTGCTCCCCTTAAAAGTTCAGGAGCGTTCTTTGTTGCTCCCCTGTTCATTTTAAAAGGCAGTCCCTGAATAGAGCTTCTTACACCAGACCATTTACAATTAAATCTCTCTAACTTAAGCTAACCTAATCTCTCTTACTATGCTCTGGTTTGATGGAATATGATATAGTTTAGTCAAATAATTAAGACCCCACTTTTTATTCTGTCATGATTATTTTTAACTTTTTTTTGATCCAAAGAGGATAATTTGGAATAAAATGACCATGAAAGTTTTTCCAGGGTGATGCACAAAATTATGCTACTGCATATAAACAATGGCGTACCAAGGCAGTTGATCCAGAAGGGCAAAGTCGTTCTGCTAGAGGGGGAAAATTTGCAAGTCATTTCGGTGATTTGCTCCAATTAAGTCTGAACTTGACGAAATGTGCACGTAGCACGCGAAAATTGCCGAATTTACTTTAATTTTGCCCAAATTTAAGCTGAAATTGGTCAAAATTTTTTGAAGAGGGATGAAAATGTATATTATTTTGATTTATATCATCTTGCTTCTTCGAGCCAGAGGAAGCAACTTCCCCCCATCCCCCTGGTTGGTATGCCACTGCATATAAACTAAATATGTTTGTATACCGATTTTTCGGGTGTGGTGCAGTTGGAAGATGTCATTTTGTGACTGTTTGATATGCATGTGCACACACATTTAAAAGCAGTTCTTAACAAGTTTCCTTTGCACCCTCCCCAAATATTTACATTTTGGATTTTACTCTTGGGTGTCCAAAGCTTTTCAAAATACCTAATTTTCAGTTTGAGTTTTCACAACTCTCCACAGTTTTTAAGTCACAAAATTTCTCAAGTGACTTGAAGTCAGGGTAGGCTGGTAGCTCACTATTAAAGAGACACTGGCACATTTGAAAAATAGTGCGCCGTCAAGATTTTTCAAAATTTATATTTTTACATGGTTGTAAAGCTTTTATATACATTAGCCCTCACTTGAAATGAGTAAGACCAAATCAGCATCCTTATGGGTAAACAGAACGATTTTATAATTAATGTCGCCCGTGACATTAATTCAGAAGACGACGGAAATGGCGTTTAACACAAGAAACCGCACACCTTATGCATGTTTCCCATGGAATGCACCCTGTTTGACCAGTCTTTGACCTTTGTGGTTTTAATATCAATGAGTACGAGTCCATGATATTCATGTAATATACACATTTGTTGATTAAAGTTATGGAAAACTTAGAAGTTAGCTTACAAATTACCTGGATGTATTTAACCTCTTATTAAAGTCCCTATCTGTTTTTGAGTATGTTATTTTTATGTGTAAAATGTATCTCTATTCTTCCAATTGTTATAGACTATCATTTGAGAGCAAATTGAAGAAATTTCATATTTTGTGAAAATGTGCCAGTGCCGCTTTAAATGGAAAATCTATTTTGAAATGGAATGGTCCTTTAAAGGTAGTCATGTTATGTTCATGTTTCCGGAACATTGAGTGACCAGCGATAGATGATGATGATACATAGTAAAGTTGGAGGATTTATTTCTCGGACAATCTGTGCGCACACTCCAAGGAAGTGCAGTGAGCTATGCGGTGGTTTGGGGCGTGCTCTAAACAATTATGCATCGTGTTCCGATGTGTGTTGTTTCTCACAGTTAACATTAATGCACCTCACACTGACATTGGTTTGATTTGATCTTGGGATTTTGTCTGAGAAATAATCCACTGACTATAACTAACAGGTGGCTATTAATAACTGTGCTCTATAATTTGATAGGTTAGTTAATACCAAAGTTTTAAATCCGGTTTTGTCCCCGCTAATGGGGGTGGCCGGATACACCTCACTCAGCAATACTGCTGTGTGAGAATTCATTGGAGCAAAAAATTGACCGGACGCTCTTCCTGACACTAATCCACAGTTTTAGGCAGTGGGCCTAGCCTTTGGGCAACCACACGCTAATGTAAGGCAGCATGTGCTGGATGGCCGCCATTAGCTCTCCAGAGCTGATGCCCTTGTAGGTAGATCTTCTTTTTCATTCTACCAGGGTAACCAGCTACCCTCCTCATCATATTTCCTTAGAAACCCGATGGGGGTGACGGTTTAGTCGCCAACAACTCGGCCCTGGGACAGGTAGTACTGGTTACCAGGATACCAGTAGCAGGTCTTCAAAGGAAACCTGACCTGACAGAGGTAATACTGGCATATGCATGCAAGAAAGGTGTCATATTGTTTACTCAGTTGCACCAATGTGTTACAATGCAATGTATAGCCTTCCACTATGATTTCTTACTCTTGCAGGAAAGAACTCAGTTCTCTACAGTCTAGTCATAGTCAGACCTTGGATCAGGCATCCGGACAGGCAGACATAATACGCCAGCTACAGACACTACAGATGGACACACAAAAAGGTATGGCTTTTATTATAATCTGATAGTTTTAACAATTTCAAAATCAGGTTTTACAGTTATAGAAATGACTTATCTGAATTACAAAATTACTCATGTAAGTGCAACAAGCTATGCGGAAGGTTGGCACATACTTTGACCAATTATACATCGCGAAATGAGGTGCGATGTTCCTCCTGGCTCATGCGGTCCAAGGGCGCTCGTGTTCGTTCCTGTCCAACAAATTACTCGTGAAATTAAATCCGCCGCAAAATATAAAATTTTACATAACAGTAAATCTTTCTGGATTCGCAAATTTAAAATCCCCCAAAATCCTCCTTTTTCTCAATTTTGCAAAATAAAGTACCCGTGAAATTTAAGTGTTTTACAGAATATGGTGTAAGTAGCCAATCAGATAATTGACATGCTGAGAAGTGCTTAAAGGTGCAACGAGAGATTTCACATATCAGGTGTCGCTCAAAAAAATCGAAAGTACTGATTTTTGTCCTGATGTAAAGCTTTCCATCAAAAATAACCCCATCTGAGAGGATTAAGCTGAGAAATGTTTCTTTGGTACAAAAAATTTGGAATTTCTAATTTCGTATAGGAGCAAATACGAAATTCTGCCTATGTTTTATATTGAAATATAAGCAAATCAGAATCACTGTTTTCCTCTCTTTTAAGGCATTTCTGTAGCCAAATACGAGGTAAGAAATCTATTGAGTGTCTAGTCTATAGGAAATTACTATTATGACACAACGTTTGGGTGCCTCAAAAATCTCTCGTTGCACCTTTAAAGGTGATACAGGTATTGGAGATTTATTTTGATTGGGATACTCAGAGGAGTATGTTAATTATCCAAATTAGAGGTTTACTCTAACTGCATTGCTCATTTAAAACATTTAAAAAAATGAGTAAGTGACAAGACCTTCATGTATTACATAATAAAATACCGTGTCTGAAAAACAATAACAACAACAAATCCAAAGTTACATTGCGAGCTTGCAATGGAATAGTAAATGTTTTTTATGCATTAGTATTTGAAATGATACCCTTCTCTCTCTTCAAATAGTTCTTAAAAACCAAGAAGATGCCCACAAGCTTGA
This sequence comes from Ophioderma brevispina, assembly GCA_023653785.1. Classification (NCBI taxonomy): domain Eukaryota; kingdom Metazoa; phylum Echinodermata; class Ophiuroidea; order Amphilepidida; family Ophiodermatidae; genus Ophioderma; species Ophioderma brevispina. Next base: position 13,093 of record JAMKCH010015374.1, on the reverse strand, counting down.
AGTGTCGTCCTTCCATACCGTAAGTACATCCATGCATTACATTATTAGCAAAATTCAGACAAATAAATATTGGAATTCCTTGCTAAATCACAGCTGGTTGTAGTCAATACAGCACTCGCAAATTCAATAAATCTCTATTCATCATAAAATACACCATTTAAAAATATCCAGAATACAAGAATGAATTGATTCATCCTGTTCAAGATAGCACATGGGCTATTCTAATGAATTAAACACACACCCTAATGGAAGGAACAGCTGGAATGGTGCCTCCAAATATGGGGGTATTTTTATTCATTTGGAATAGCTTTGGAATAGCTATGGTCAGGTCATGATCAATGCATGGTTGTCATGTGCAGTACATGTGACACCCATGCACTGATGATGACCTGACCATGGCTATTACTACATCCATATGGGAGGCATATATGCAATTCCACCTGTGCCTTCCAAAAGAGTGTATGGAATTCATGTGATGGACCTTTTCAAATGAACATCGGAAACTTTTGTAGAAAATACAACATACGCCATCGTACATTCACAACCACTTGCCAGTAACACATTACGCAAAGGCAAAATTAGCATAAGTGCTGTGCTCCACAGCTGCGTGCAGTGACCCGTTATACCAAACTTAACACTAAATGGGGTTATTGTGTTTGGAAAACTTTGGTTTGAAAGGGTCTATAGCTCAACACTGCTGGAATTTAAACTAAATAAATTTGTAAGTAATTGCAAGAAAAAAAATCTTCTTTACTTAAAGACATTATCAGTGATTCATCTGAAAGAGTAAAAATATTTGAAATTTGCAGGAATAGCTTAAGAGTGAAGGATAAGTCTGTAGAATTCTTGTAAGTTACTTTTTCAACTGAAGAATTGACAGAAAATGAAGAACACGGCAGTTTTCAAAGATATGACTCTCCATTCAGTTGTAGTAAGTGTCCGTACATACAGTAATGACTAATATACCCGATTTTGTCCTTATTAGGTTGCTTCTGGCCTTATCATTTGCAGGATTTGTTAGGATACCTGTACTTGATACAGACGTGCAAAAATCTGATTTTTGATGATTTTTATCCCCTGTGCGAGGGTGCGAATGTCCGTATGTGTATGTATGTGTGTTCCAGTTTGGTTAGGTTTTGGTTAGCTTTTCTAACCAAGGTTAGGTTTTCGTTTTTTGCGTCTCTTTGAAAAGTTTAAGTCCGATTTAAACCATTATTTATATGTTTTGAGAATCTTCCGTCCTATATTACTATACACATGGTAGAGACCCAATAAAAATGAGAGTTCAGTCATCAAATGCCAGCAAAAAAACGTGGGTGCCCAATTTTTTCACCACTTCGGACTCCAATCTCCTATCCTTATACTGCAACTCAGCTCTCACTGTAGATTAGGACTGTCCACCCTGGTGATGAGAATATATCCATATTTATGCACTTGCTGACTAATTGGTTGATGCAATTTAAGGATGTTTCATTTTGGTGGTGGGGGGTGGTCATGAATTTGAGTCTTTCTTGTTTTTGATGGTTCCTAGTATTTGTTGGTTTCCAAATTAGAGGTTTACTCTAAACTTGCAGGCTTATTTAAAACATTTAAAAAAATGCGAAGTGACAAGGACCGTTAGTATTACATAATAACATACAGTGTTGAAAAAACAAAAACAACAACAAATCCAACGTTACCATTGCGAGTTACAATGGCTAGTAATGTTTTTATGCTTAGTATTGAAATGATACCCTTCTCTCTTTCAAATAGTTCCTGAAAACCCAAGGAAGATGCCCACAAGCGACGTGTGTCGTCCTTCCATACCGTAAGTACATCCATGCATTACAATTAGCAAAATTCAGACAAAAAAAATATTGGAATTCCTTGCTAAATCACAGCTGGTTGTAGTCAATACAGCACTCGCAAATCAATAAATCTCTCTTCATCATAACATACACATTTAAAAAATACCAGAAAAAGAATGAATTGATTCATCCTGTTCAACGCTAGCACAGGGGCTATCTAATTGAATAAAACACACCCTATGGAAGGACAGATGGAATGGTGCTCAAAATATGGGGGGTATTTTTATTTCATTTGGAATAGCTTTGAAAATAGCTATGGTCAGGTCATGATCAATGCATGGTTGTCATGTGCAGTAATGTGGACATCCATGCACTGATGATACCTGACATTGGCTATATACATTCATATGGGGGATATATGGCAATTCCAGTGTGCCTTCCAAAAGAGGTATGGAATTCAGTGATGGGACCTTTTCAAATGAAATGGAAACTTTTGTAGAAAATACACACTACGCCATCTGTACATCACAACACTTGCCAGTAACAATTACGACAAAGGCAAAATTTAGAAATAAGTGGCTGTGCTCCACAGCTGCGTGCAGTGACCCGTTCTACCAAAACTTAAACACTAAATGGGGTTATCGTGTTTCGAAAAACTTGGTTTGAAAGGGTCTATAGCTCAACACACGCTGGAATTTAAACTAAATAAATTGTAAGTTAACTTGCAGAAAAAAATCGTCTTTACTTAAAGACATTATCGTGATTCACTGAAAGAGTAAAAATATTTGCATTTGAGAATAGCTGAAGAGTGAAGGATAAGTTGTAGACTTCTTGTAAGTTACTTTCAACCGAAGAATTGACATGAAAATGAAGACACGGAAGTTTTAAGATATGACTCTTCATTCAGGTTGTAGAAGTGTCCGTACACAGGACAGTAATGACTAATAGACCCGATTTTGTCCTTATTAGGTTGCTATTGGCCTTATCATTTGCAGGATATGTGTAGGATACCTGTCTTGATACAGACGTGCAAAAATCTGTTTTGTGATTTTTATCCCCTGTGCGAGGGTAGCGAATGTCCGTATGTGTATGTAGTGTGTTCCAGTGGGTAGGGTTGGTTAGCTTTTCTAACCAAGGTTAGGTTTTTCGTTTTTTGCGTCTCTTGACAAGTTTAGTCCCGATTTAAACCAGTAGTTATATGTTTTGAGAATCTCGTCCTATATTATCTTCACATGGTAAGGACCCAATAAAAAATGAGAGGTCAGTCATCAAATGCCAGCAAAAAAACGTGGGTGCCCAATTTTTCACCACTTCGGACTCCAATCCCTATCCATATACTGGCAAACTCAGCTCTCACTGTAGATTAGGGACTGTCCACCCTGGTGATGAGAATATAATCCATATTTATGACACTTGATGACTAATTGGTGATGAAATTTAAGGATGTTTTCATTTTGGGTGGTGGGGGGTTGGTCATGAATGTGAGTCTTCCTGGTTTTTGATGGTTCCTAGTATTGGTTGGTTTCCGTAGGTTGATGGTTCCCAGGTTTGGATGGTTCCCCATTGTTTGGTGGTTCACAGGTTTGGTGGTTCCCTTGTTTGGTGGTGCCCCAGTGTTTGGGGAGGGGTCCCAGGTTGGGGGTTCCCAGTGTTTGGTGGTTACAAGTGATTGGCGGTTCCCAGTGTTTGGCGATTCCCAGTGGTTTGGCGATTCCCCAGTGTTGGTGCTTCCCATTGCTTGGTGTTTGCCATGTTTGGTGGTTCCATGTTTTGGGTGGTTTTCGCAGTGTTATGTGGTTTCCTGTTGTTTGTGATGTATTTTAGTGGAATGCTGGGGGCGGGCTTCAGCCTTTTTATGGTTCCAGGTTTGAGGGCTCCGGGGTTAGGTGATTTCATGTCTTAGGTCGTTTCCACTTTGGCTGGTTCACTGTCTAGTGGATTCCATGATGGGTGGTTACCAGTGTTTGGTAGTTCCATACTTGCTGTTTCTCAGTGTTTCAACGGTCTATTGATACTTATTTGGTGTGCAGATTCCATGCATCTTCTTCGAGAGCTTATAATTATGGTTTCTTCTGTAGTTTTAAATTCCGGTTTGGTCCCAACTAAAAAAGGCGGCCGGATACACCTCACACTCAGTAATACTGATGAGCAAAATGAATTGTATAGTAATATAGGACACAAGATTTCAAAAACATAATAATGATAAAAATGGATTCTCTTTAGGTCCAATACCAAATTTATGGTCTCGCCATGAGTTGACAAATATTTGGGCGAGACGAAGTCGAGACCAATAAATTGAGTATTGGACTCAATGATCCAATTTTACCAGACTTGGGGTTAAGGTGCAATAGGGGTCCCTTCTATGTGGATGATGTCAAAGGTCATGAACAAAAGGTCAAAGGTCATTGAGGTCATGTTCAGGACTGCCAATTTGCCAGGGGGATGACGCAAGTTTACTTGCAGTATTTTTGTTATCTGATGTAGCAAATCACTGATGAGTGTTTTTAATGGTATATAATTCCGATGGTAACCAGTTAATATGAATTTGAAAAGGGAATTACATTGTTGTTACGTTTCCCTTTTTTTTGCTAGAGTATACAGAGTTGCAGTCCCGGTATAATGCAACTAAAGCATCCGAAGAGAAACTGAAAAAGCAATGGTCTAAGAGGCAGAAAGATCTTGCGAAAACCAAGAAAGGACCTGGATACGACCAGAGGACAAGGCTGTAGGGATACAATGGATGTGATAGACAAAGTAGATGGGTAAGATTCAGAGTAAGAAATGAGAATAAAAAGATAGAATTTTTGTTTGGCGACCATCTCAGATGGTGTCAAAATGGATGGGATCACAATATTGAGTGGTGGATGCCGACCACCGCCGCATCACACGATTAAACAATATTGGAATGCCATCCATTATGAACTATCTGACGATGGCCAAAAAAAAAAATCATATTTTATTTCGAATTGTGTAATTGTGGCTTTTTATCGACATAATTTATTTGTCAAAAATATTCTAACATCATTATTTTTTTCAGTAAATAATTGCACCCCCTATTGAAAACAAATGGTTTCCATCCAACGAAACCAAAGTTTCATCGCGCGGTGATAGTCGAGATGCGTAAATTGCATTTGCATAACCAAACGAGACATGCACGTCGCAGTATAACGCGGCCGTTTGCGAGTGTCGTATTTTGACTCCACCGGTAACTTGCTGCCGCACTATCCATTCTATTACCCAGTAATGGATGGACGGACCTTTGACCTAATCCAATCAATTTTCTTGTTACATCTAAACCATGCCAAATGTCGTTCGTTCGTTCGTGCAAGTCCACAAAATAACAGTGAAAGTCCGTCTGTAACCAGCTGATAGTTCCATCATCCCGGTTGATCAGGCCTGGAAATTCTTTTGGGGACCTGTAGAACGCACAGTCATCTATGATGTGGTTAATGGTTTGTAACTCTCCACAATCGCAGTTGGTGAGAGTTCTACTCGATCTTGTGAAGGAAGTTTTTGTACGACCAACGCCAGCTGAGTCTGTTGAGGTTGACCATGCTTTCCTATCAAGGTCACAGCCTTGGGCTGGCTAGATGGGCTGTCCACAAAAAAACTGCTTTAGGTTCAAAGAAGAGGATGACCATTGCTAATACCATCTGTCATTGATCCAGGTTGATCGATAGGGATACTGTGGACTGCAGTGTCCTGGATTGGTAGCAAGTGATTTCCGTGGAATTTCTCTGTCCTCAAAGGTGTTGGTGGGGGATGAGGTACAGGTTCATCACATTTCTTGGCGGGCTTGATCGTCTGAAGGTTCTTATAAGGTTTGCAGGAGCGATGCCAGACAGAATTGGAAGGTATTATACAGGCGTCGCCAAAAGGCAACCACAAACAAGTTTCATTGCCTCATTCAGACCGACATCAATCTTGTGTGAATGTACGCTGGACTCCCATACTGGTCGCCGCGTATTCCGCGGTGGAGTATGCCAGGCAACAGTTGATATATGTAAGGTGTCAAAGGAGACCCCTCCAGTTCCTGCGAGCCTTTGAGGAGGTTGACCGAGGATGCGGCTTGGCAGCGACTGCCTTGGTGTGTTGATTGAACGTAAGGCTGCGGTCCATTGTGCGCCAAGGCTTCGGTGTTGGGTAATGTGACAGTTTTCTCCATCTAGAGTGGTTTTAGTTTCTTTCTTGCAGCAGCGTATTGGCAAGGTGGAAAACAGAGTTGACGTGGTCTTGGGGTGGAGTTTCAAGTGCCATCGGGGATAAATTGGCTTACGTGATTAGGGTCTTTCTGAAACACTGTTTCTAAGGCGACTCAAAGCAATCACCAGCTATCAAGTGCCGTGTCGTCTGCGTAGGAGATACTGCGAACAATCTCCCTTTGGCATATTGAGAGTAGATGTTGAGAGATCGGGGCCAGGGAACAGAACCTTGGTGGGAAACATTCCGAAGTTTGCGTTTACTACTGACGTTGCCCATTTGATTCTCCAGGACGAAAGATCTGTCTTTGGATGAGCAGCATTATGAGTTTGACAGCTTGACATCAGGGAAGATTTTGAGTAAGCTTGAGGTAGAGACATCGGTGCCAGACTGTATGTACCATGCAGTTAGGTCAGTGAAGACTGCTCCAAACTTCTGCTTCTTCTGGAAGGCTGTCTCGATGATTCATAACTAGTCTTGCTCTCTGCTCCGTTGTTGATTTACCTCTTCGAAATCCAGCTTGGGGGTGCGGGGTAAAAATTTGCTGACCGTTATCATTGATCCTGCCGAGTATCAGTCGCTCAAGCAGCTTAGAGATGTGAAGATAGTAGCGAGCTGGGTCGGTAACTCTTGGGGTCATTTGCTTGGTTGTTTGCGGCTTCAGGATTGCAATTGACCTTGAAGTATTCCATCTGGAGGGAATAATTGACGTTCCCCATGATGTAGAACGGAAGAGTTGGAGCCAGCGCCACAGCTTCGGGTGCCATATTCTTCAAGAAATTCTGTATGGATGTTGTCATTGCCAGGAGCTTCCCATTCTTGAGAAACTTTAATTGCTTCGGTGATCTCTCGTGGGTGAAGGGTTGGGACATGGGGCTTGACGGTGGAGAGGTTTGTAGAAGGTGTTTAATCTCTGCAATAACAAAACGCCGAGGTGGGCCCCACGCCCGTGGAGTGTGGTTTTGCCACTTTCCATTGTTGACAGTACTGAAGCGATGGAGTTGGCAGAGACCAGGAAACTGCTTTAGCTGGACATAGGCCCGGTGAGAGTGGGCTGATGGTGTTCCAGGGCCTTGCGGCTGAGTGGGTAAAGTTGATATTGGATATCTCCTCCTCCCATCTAGTGCGTCTCTTTTGGCCAAGCAGACCAGTAGCTGGTTGCCCTATGCTATTCTCTCAGTATCTCAGTTGGTATTACAATACGCTTGTATACACTCGTCGCATGTCCTTGTCCAAACCGGGGGTGTAGAGGTTCCTCTGCCGCTGGAATGGAATGTTAGCGGCTTGATGGAGCATGGAGCAGAAGTCAGAATAGGCATCGTTGATGTTGGATGAAGCGTCTGGCAGCGTGGAGACAGTTCGCTGGTGCAGTTGGTTGAACTTGGACCAGTTGGTTTTCCTGAAATTCCATCTCTTCTGTAGAGGGCTGGAGATCGGACCTTGATGTAACTGGGGACCAGGATAGGGCAATGCCCTGATCTAGGAAATCTATAGGGAGGACCGTTCTGTGAGCAGCGGGATCGGATGTACTCGGTGATTTTAAGGCTCGGGAAGGTCCAATGTCCCATGATGCTTGAATAGAAGGTAGGCTGGATCCTTACTGATCAAAAGCAGTTGGAGGTCTTGGGCTTCAATCCATTCAGGAGCCGTTTGCCATTATTGGTCAGTGTTGGAGTATCATGCTGTATTCTACAGTTGAAATCTCCGCAGACGAAGGAGCTCCGCTGAACTACTGGACGGGAGTAGAAAGTCTGCCTCAGCTGGTGGTGGCTTTAGAGAAGTGGTGAAGTGGGTTCCCATTGCATTCAAATTTATCCACGGATCGCGCATTCATTGAAGATTGCAGGGTGGATATCACTTGTCGCCTTGTTCACAGAGGGAGCGATCCCATCTTTTGTGGAATGAAGCAAATAAGGGCAAAAACCTTCGATTTGCCGCTTCTCTTCAGATTCGCGTGAGTTTCTTGGAGGAGGATGATATTCACTCCGTTTCTTCCCTGGAGAGCTGTATAGATGATGTCACGCTTAGAATGGGTGAGACCCTCAACGTTTCAGCTTGCGGATACAAACCTTGGTGATTGCAATAAGGAAGTTCCTCTGTGGTAGCTCAGCCGCCTAGAAGTGAGGGTGGGTCTTCAAGTGTTCACTGTGGTGTTTAAAAACACGAGGTTTGGACTTAAGTGTGTTGAATTCAGTTAGCCCACAAAGGTGATGTGACATTAACAGGGACGCCGCGAGAAGGCTTCAATGGACCCCCACTGAATAAGACTGCAATATACTAAAAAGTTTCAGGAAGAGATAGATGTCTGTGAAAGTATTCGGACACTCTTGGACGTTTCATATTAACATTCCAAGAGTGTTATTGTAGAATCTACCTAAATTGTATGTATACTTTTAGAATCTCTTTGAATTTTAAACACTAACAACAAGAAATCGAGCAATAACTAATCATTCCTCAGATGGTGGAGAAATTGAAATATTCAATACCTCGACCGGGATTCAAATATCAGGCTTCCCGCTTACAGTTCGACCACTCTTGATTGAATAATATGATGCAGGTAGAACCTTAAAGCGAGCGCTCAGGTACACTTTCATTAGGTGTAATATTTGCCAAAATGCATGCAAGAATTCATTAAATTACCGTCGGAAATCCCAAATGCCCAATCGAGCAGATCGTTGTAAGGCCCCTGGTTTAAGTCGTATTCTTTCTTATTCCTAGCCGAATGTATGAAGCTTTGGTCAAAAAAGGTTTGTTTTGCCGTAATCCAACCAGTCCTAAACATCAATTATAAAAAAAATCAGAATTTTTCGCAAGATCTCGCTTTTACGTGTTAACAATGGCAACGTCTAAAATTAGGATTTCATAACCTTTTCGCTTAATTTCCACAATTAAATTTTTTGTAAAAAATTTATTTAAAAAACAAAATTTATTCTCGTATGTTTAATTATTCCAATGAATAATTTTTTTTAAAAACAGCACAACATTATCATCGGTTACTGTGTAGCAAACAAGTACATAAAAATAAATTTGCGAGAAAAACAAAATATCCAACGAATGACGGAATTAAAATTAAATAACTTGTTGAATATCGGACTCAAAAGTTAAATTTCAACTATTTTTTGTCGAGTTTCCGTCAATTTTTATCTCCATAGAGTTAATGGTAAGAAAAGAAAAGGGGGATCAAATGAGGGTCGGCATATCGTAAACCTGCGGACTATAGATTTTCAATAGCCTTCCTACGTGGTATACCGTTAGTATATAAGAGCTTCGCTTCGCTCGCTTAGTCGTAATGCTTGTCACTCAACCTACGAACTGAGTAAAAAGTTATGAAGAATTGCAGTCTCCCATTGAAATGCATAAGAAGGAAAAACAATCGCTAGGTCCCCCCTTATTCAAAAATGTTCAGCCAGTATGCATCCATCACTTTTAGTTTTAAAATGATTGGCCCCATACAAAATTCAAACTGATAAGTCAAACTCGTATTTTACAATATCAACAGTAAGACCACTAATGGAGGTAATTTAGGTCAAGGAGTTGTAACCCTAGTCTTAACAAGGGGGGGGGGGGTGGTTTACCCACCCAATGTGTAACAAAATTACTTTTTAAAAAAAAAAAACCTTTCATAAAAAGCTTCTAGATAATCGTTCTTTCATCCTTTGGGGTCATTTCAGCGAAAAAAATGTGAATGATAGCACCTTCACCGGGTTGGGTATGCCGTCGAAGGGTGGGGGGGGGTGGTTGCAACCCAAGGAATTTTATGGTGAATTTTTGACCAATATTAGGCACATATGGGCTCTAAAACTCTATGGTTTTGTAAAAACTAGGCAAATGCCATCATTTAGAGCTGAAAATCGAATGAAAATCAGATATTCTGCGATTTTAGCGCAAAATTTGATGTTAGCCTATTTCGGTCGAAAATAACAACTTTGCCCACTCGCGGACTTGATGACGTCATGTGACGCCATACTAGTTTTGGTACTTATTTTGGATATCAATGGAAAGAGGAGGACCATAGTCTATCCTTGGTATCAAAATCATAAGCATCGGGTGCTATATAACAAATTCTCCGATGGGTCAGGGTTGTAAACCACCCCCCCCTTGGTAAACCGTGTTACAAAAAAAGGCTGGTAAGACGAGGGTTAATGTTTTAATCTGATCAAACATATACTTTGTTCGCTCTTGAGTTGAGGTTGATGTCATGACGTGACTTGCATTTGCTCTAGCATTTCGATTGTGCTGGCCTTTCCTCATGAAATACTAGTCGACTGTGGTGTGTTTCTAGGTGCGAAACCTAACATGCGCACTGACGTCACCATCAACTTTAGATCTAACAGAGTATAAGCTTGCCGATATTACATTTCTGTCAACAACAAGAAATGTGTGCCCAAAATAAGTATACTATATACTACAGTTTTAATATCATACCATAGAAACCGTCCTATGGATGAGGTAATTTTATGCAGTTGTTTTCATCATTAGTAGTTTGTCAAAAGATTGTTTTCAATCTTATTCATTTAACTGTTACTTTGAAAATGAAATAGGTAGGTATTGGATATGGCATGACCTGCAATCAATAGGCAAAAGGTAGTATCAAAAAAATCATTAATAAATAGGTACAAGATTCTTTTCTGGGATTGCTTGTTTTAACGATCATGTCATAGTTTAATTTCAATTAATTGCGACATTGTGTGGGATTTTTCCAAGATTTGGACAACTGTTTAATAAGTTTGTTGCTGAAATACATTATTACCTTATAAATTTTTACTTCACACAAAAACACCCTTTTTTCTATCTATTACTTCATTATTGATCTAATAAGAAAATTAATTTTCGGTCAAAATATGTTAACACACTTGTTATGATTAAATACAACTATTATACACTGCAGGTGGAGTACCCATCTCTCTGGCGTTTGGTCCAGACTCCATCATATATGTGCTGCGGTGGGGGGGGGTCCACTTCTCCTCCTCCTGCACATATTGACCTAAAGTACACATCACATATCTATCAAAAATCAATCCTCTCTCAAAATGTAAGGTCCACAAAAATCATGTTGTTTGCTAATGTTATGTAACATTTTGCACTAATAAAATTGGCGTTTAGGTTCAAAGTACATTTCAATTTGCCCAATTTACTTTTTGGAGTGGGTCTTGCTCAAAACTTTCCAATAAATAAAAACTGGGAAAGATTCCTCCCCAAAGTTACATTTGATACTTGAAATTACCAGTTTTTAATGTCAAATCGGGAAGACTTGGACCCCTCTATCGTACACAATGCCACAAGAATTTAATACCTTTCATATCTTACATTCTACACAACTCAAACTCATCTTTAAGTTTAATTGAATTTAATTTGAATCAATCAATACATATATCCAGCGCATCCACTCCTGTCAAAGTACTTCCCCCGCGTGCTCGCTCCCCCTGTCCTCCCAGGATGCTGTCCCCACCCACACAGCCAACATAACTCATGCCTCCCCACAAGCAGGATGACGTGGGCCTACGGGCTGTTCATAGCATGGATGACATGAGGCTACATGTGGATCAAGCTGTAAGCGGAAGACACTCGCTCAGCCGAGTCCTGATGAGCTCATCTGAAGACTGTTCTCAGGACTCCAGAAGATAGAAGTTGAATGGACTAAGAAAACTAACTGTTAAATTGAAAGTAAGTAAAAATTTTCAGTGTCATACATCATGTAGATCCCCGCGTTTTCATTGGATAATCGCCTCAATTTAATGACTAGATATATCCCGTATCACCTCACCCCACCCCTCGGAGCGTGTCTCAACGTCCGTACATGTCAGTCAGGAACTGCGCATGCGTTACCATGCATCATGACAACAAAATCCAAATTTCGGCGTTCATTTTTGACGTAATCACTACTGCTCTAATTTGCGATTTTTAGTAATGTTGACCCGAGTTGGAACAAGAGTTCAGCAATAATCGCTCTCCACATACACGTAAAGACTTTAAATCGATCAAATAATTTTGTTTGTGAATTCAGAAAAAGATGATTTTTGGGCTGTTTATTGTCAACAGATTCGTGTCGCTGAAAATTTTGTCACACTTTGCACGCATCTAAACCAATAGGCCAACAATTAATTTACGGTATTGTTTTGTTTTGTGAATCACCTTATAATTTAATGGCCCCTCTGTTGCTTTATTTTTGTTGTGCTTGGGTATGATAAAATCGTTATTAGCTGAGTTTTGAGGTGACACGATTATATCTAGTTTCGGATTCTGTATCTTGGCTCGGGCTGCCAGTCCTCGCCCGAACAGACTCCTCAACTAATATAAATCATTACACTGAGCGTGATTTCCTTTTAACCATGTGACTGAAACATATGCATTTTCCTTCGTGAGAAGTGAAATGCCCCGAAAAGACATAACCCCCCTAAAGAAGAAATGGAACGTCCCTACCAGTGACCCCAGTCACACCCTGTCGGCCCTTACTCTCCCTCAGTTCCGTTTGGCCAGCTAGCTGAACGACGTGTCCCGGTCCGCGGCTCCATTTACTAACTGCCAAACTTGAATTATTTGATTTAAGACTGTGTCTTATCTTGCGGAATACTCCTAATCCTACTACCACACTACCTTGGATTTAAGGATTATTATACTAAGGAATAATCACTCTTGGACGGCAAAATTAACGTGGATTTATACCCTCCTAACGGAGACTTTTTGTGTGTATTCCTTTTTTAATTTTTACCGCCTGCGGTCAGGTGATAACTTGTGGCGGGAAAAAGGTAAACACAGGCCGCCATTGCCGCACGTGTTTGCGTGCTTTGATGCCTGTGCTTTGTTGTGAGCCTGTTCTGTTTCTTTTTTTGGTTTCTACTATGCATAAACAGTTCTATATGGTTGAGTGTGTCATTTATTTTATATATGCTTGTTGTTTATTTAATAAATTTTGAAACTGACTTAGAAAAGTTTCTTAACCGTTTTGTGACTCAGTTACCGAGAAGGTTTCTTAGTCCCTTCGTTTTCGCGTGTCGGGAGTCCCTCAACGGAACCTTTAATTTTCTTGATTCTGTCTGGACACGCGGTAATCCATCTGGTTCGCGTCACCCCGTTTTGCGGCGGCAAGAAATGCGGCACGTTGTTCC
>JAMKCH010015373.1:0-25480 GCA_023653785.1 Ophioderma brevispina | reverse complement strand
CTAGGTACAATTCCATATAAAACAGACCTTAAATAGGAACAAAAACACAAAATAGGAATAAATTCGGTATTGATGAATTGTCATACCGCCTCCCGCAAGTAGATACATACTTGATGACAAACTCAAAAATCTGCACTGAACAGCTGATGGTGGTTTCCAGGGTGGAACACTATTACAACAAAAATATGATATATCCACACAGAAAGGCTTTGTTTATCTCGGGGCAGATTATGATATGCACGTAAATTACACAATCAGATGAAAAGCCCTGCCTTATCTTAATCCACAGATTTCAACCCAAACCACTTGTGGTATGTTAGCCACATCTATGGCCAGTAACAAAAAATGCCAAAATACGAATTTTATGATTTTGTCAATGTTTGGATAAAACAAATCCCTGCTAATCCCTTTTTAAGTGTTAAAGCGGAAATTGAATTTTCACAAAATATGGAAATTTCTTCAATGCTCTCAAATGATAGGCCATTGGAAGACTAGGAGATATATTTACACATAAAAAATAACATACTCAAAACGAATAGGGACATTACAAGGAGGTAAAGACATCCAGATAATTTGTAGGCGAACTTTTAAATTTTCCATTAACCTGGTTTAAACCGGTTAAAACTGGTTTAAACCGCAAGGTTTATGCAACTATTTTGGCAGAAACTGGCAAAACCTCAATTTGGTTCTAAAATGATTTTGAAATTTCATAAATTGTATTTGTTGGTTTTTCTTAACTTTGTAGAAGTCAGAATAACAATTAACAGAACAAAAGTGGGTTGAAAGTAAAGTAAACAGTACTTCTGGTTTTTTTATTACATGACCATACAGTTTGACTAACTACCAATACTAACTCTTGAATAACCTAGTGGAACGGTACATGTTGAATTTTCAGTCCATTTTCCATCAATTTCAAACCGGTTAAATGAATTCAACAAACAAATGTGAATTTTTAAAATAAATTGAAAATAAAATCTGATGCAATAAAGGGGAACAGAGCAAGTATTCGCATTTAGATTGAAGTATTTAAATCATAGCTAGTAAATATTTTGAGTGCTGCAGAACTTTGCATTGTTTGAAAAATTGTCCACATATACATTTTCATTTAATTTTGTTTCTTTTTACAAGTTTTCCCTTTTTTTAAAAACAAAGAACATGTGGTCACAAAAAATAATAATGCCAAGACATGTTGGACATCTTAATGTTAATCTAGAGGATTTAATTTAGGATGACATACCCTAAATGATCGCATGATGACCCTAACAGTTCCGAATTTTTGCTAGTTTAAAACAGTTTATGCCGGTTTAAACCAGGTTTAAAACGTTTATGGCAAAAACCGTTTGCCGGCATAAAAGCCAACCCGCAATGTGTAAATTACATAATATATAAGACTGTACTCATTTCATATTAAAACCATAAAGGTCATCAAACAGGGTCCATGCATGGGAAAATGCATGCATGTCGCCTGTGACATTAAAAGAAAATAGTTCGGTTACCATAAGGAACGTGATTTGTCTTTCAGGTGAGGGCTACTGTATGTAAAAGCTTTACCCCATGAAATTAGCGATTTTGAAAAATCGCGAGGGTGCACTATTTTCCAAATGTGTTAGTGTCTCTATAAATATCAATTCCATGAGCATTGAAAAATAAAATTAATACAGCGTTCAATGAATGCATGCCTCTCTACATTCGATTTGTCAATGGGACAAAGGTCACACAAGGTTTATATTAATTGGGTACACAGACATGAGGGCCACTACCCAGAAGGACCATGGTTTATAGGTTTCATTAAAATACCAAGCAATTAATAAATCTTGACCCTTTTGGGCCATGAACATCTAATGACAGGCATTCACCACATTCTATGAATTGAAATTGTTTGTTACCAGGGACTTCTCTCATGTCCATCTGAATTGATCGGTGTGTGAAACACTGCATTGAAATGGTTGTTCACAGGTAGTTATTTGTCCAGCTTAATTGATCGGTGGTGAAACAATACATTGAAATGGTTTGTTAACAGGTGAGTTCTCTCTGTCCAGCTAATTTGATCGGTGTGTGAAACACTGCATTGAAATGAGTTTGTTACAGTGTGAGTCTCTCGTCCAGCTTAATTTGATCGGTGTGTGAAACACTGCATTGGAATGGTTTGTTACCAGTGTGAGTTCTCTCTGTCCACCTAAATTTGATCGGTGTGGAAACACTGCATGGAAAATGGTTTGTTAACAGTGTGCAGTTATCTCTGTCCAGCTTAATTGATCGGTGTGTGAAACACTGCATTGAAATGGTTTGTTAACAGTGGGAGTCTCTCGTCCAGATTAATTTGATCGGTGTGTGAAACACTGCATTGAAATGGTTGTTAACAGTGTGGACTTCTCAGTCATCTTAAATTTGATCGGTGTGTGAACACTGCCATTGAAATGGTTTGTTAACAGTGTGACTTCTCTCATGTCCATCTTAATTTGATCGGTGTGTGAAACACTGCATTGAAATGGTTTGTTAACAGTGTGACTTCTCTCATGTCCATCTTATTTGAGCGGTGTTGTGAAACACTGCATCTGAAATGGTTTGTTACCAGTGTGAATTCTCTCATACTGTCAAATTAATTTGATCGCGTGTGTGAAACACTGCAATTGAAATGGTTTGTTACCAGTGTTACTTCTCTCATGTCCAGCTTAATTTGATCGGTGTGTGAAACACTGCATTGAAATGGTTTTTAACCAGTGTGAACTTTCTTTTCTCTCATGTCCATCTTAATTTGATCGGTGTGTGAACCCTGCATTGAAATTGGTTTGTTACCAGTGTGACTTCTCTCATGTCCATCTTAATTTGATCCGTGTGTGAAACACTGCAATTGAAATGGTTTGTTACCAGTGTGACTCTCTCATAGTCCACCTTAATTTGATCGTGTGTGAAACACTGCAATTGAAATTTTTTGTTACCAGTGTGACTTCTCTCATGTCCACCTACTTTGATTTGGTGTGTGAAACCCTGTATTGAATGTTTTGTGTACAGTGTGAGTTTCTCTCTGTCCACTAATATTGATACCGGCTGGTTACTGCATTCAGTGCATTGAAATATGGTGTTTAATTTTTTCCCCTTCCGCACTGTGGACACATAAATTTTGTCTTACTGTAAGTGAAACATGTACCACATTCAGTGCACTCTGGTTTGTTGCACCCAGTTAATTCTCACATGCCTGTTCACCACTTGATTTGCTGCTAGCATGAAATATTTTACCGTACAATATTCTGTGGTGAATATTTACCACATTCATGCATTGAACGGTTTGTCACCAGTGTGAATTCTCACATGCCTGTCTAAAGTTGATTTCTTTCTTTGTACATGGACATTATGAACAACAATTTAATTGCAAAAATTAAAAAAAAAAAAAAAAAGAAAATTTTTACATGCATGTCTAAATTTGTTCCGTTGAAACATGTACCATCATTCAGGCATTGAAATGTTTGTCACACGCACAGTTGGTGAAGTTTCTTTCATTCCGCAAATGTGAGTCTCCGTTTGAAAACCTTTACACATTCAATGTCATTGATGGTGTGTCACCAGTGTGAATTCTCACATGTTCGGGGTTAAACTTGATTTCAGTGTGAAATATTACCACCTTCTGTGCATTAAATGGTATCACCAGTGTGAAATCTTCACATGTGGACTAAATTTTGATTGTCGTGTGAGAACATTTTATGCCACATTCAATGTCATGGAAAAATGGTTATCACCAGTGAACATTGAATTCTCACATGTTCGTGAAACTTGATGTTCTGTGTGAAATATTTACCACATTATGTGCACTGAAATGGTTTATCACCAGTGTGAATTCTTACAATTCATGTCTAAAGTGATTTTCCGTGTGAAACATTACCACATTCAGGCATGTAAAGGGTTTGTCACCATGGTGAAAGGCGCACCACATGACCGCTGGTTAAACTTGATTTCTGTGTGAAATATTACCACATACTGTGGCAATGAAATGTTTTGTCCGCAGTGTGATTCGCAGATGTGATGCTTAAATGTGATTTTTCCATTTGAAAATTTAAACCACACTCTTGGATGGTTGTCCACGTCATTGAGTGCCATTTCCATTTTCACACGGTTTTGACTAAATTGATTTCTTCTGTGAAAAATTTACCACACTAGCTGCCTGGAAATGTTTGCCAAAGTTGATTCGTTTGGGTCATTTTGCACTTGATTTTCAATGCAAAACTCTTACATCATTGACAGTGCGCAACATTACATTTTGGCTTACAAGGGTGAAGAGTCGGATCTTGTGTACAGTTAATGGTTCTTTCTGCAATCCCGAAGACGTGCGAAGCCTATCCTGGTAGATTTTTGTCCCAGCTATCCTGTTTGATAGATGTTTGAACCTATCAAAACAATGCACCCATCTACTATATCTGCAGGAGAAGATCCCAGGGAAACTTCTCTCCCTAATTCTTTCTTAATCTGCAGTGGACAGATAAATCAGTAGTTTGGAAGGGTAACACATTTTACAAAGCATATGATGAAGTTGAAGGACTCTGACACCACGCCACAATTAGGGGGTGAACCAATAACATGTATCAGCCTGATCAGTTAATAACAGACGGACAATTTTTACACTTTTAAGGCTGTAAAATACTTGCATGTATATTTACATGACATTTTATAGTTTTAATTGAATATCAATCTACATAATCATGAAACTCAGTGTCCATGGTTCTAAAAATAAAATTCAACGATATTTTGCATCATGGACGGACAAGTACAACATTTGGAATGGGTTTTCATGCAGTTAACCTTTATGTCGAACTCAACTTTCACAATATTGAGACACCAAACACAATATTTTTGTTAGATCATTTGTTTGTCTCGAGGATGTCAAAGGTAGCCGTGTGCACGAGAGCAAACAATCCATATGGCCTGCTTGCAGAGACAGCAATAAATGGCAGTTTTTCTTGCCAAATTTAGCCATGCCAAGGTTCTCTCCCCTTATTGTGGGCCAATTCATGCGCACATTCAATTAACATTAGATCATCATTTTTTAACACCTTCAATCCGACAACTTGGAAAGACTCCAATTACAGCCCAATACCAAGTTTTATGCTTAAATAAAATAATTTTTGATGATTTTTGTGGTAAAAAATGGGCAGTGTTCAGTACCAAGTGCAATTTTTTAATGACCATGTCCAACGAGTTTTTGGTTTAGTAAAATGTAGAATTCTACAGGAATTGTTTGAATGAAAGACCTATATAACAGTGTGAATTCTAATGCGAGTTTCAAGCATTTATATTACCACATTAAAGTGCCACTAAAATGGGTTTGGCACCAATTGTTAGTTGTCTCCTTGTTTCTAATTGTGAATTGTGTGAAATATTTGTCACATTCAGTACAAAAGAATGAGTTTGCCCAACACTAGTGTAAACTTCCACTGTAACAATTAAAAAAAGTCGATTTCCGTGTGAAACATTTACCACATTATGTGCACTGAAATAGTTTTGTGACCATTGTGAAGTTTCTCACATATACGTTAAAGTTGATTTTCTGTGGAGACATTTACCATCATTATCACTGAAAGAGTTTTTGTGACCAGTGTGAGTTCTCACATTAGGGTTAAAGTTGATTTTCCCGTGTAAACCTTTAACATTAATGTGCACTGAATTTTTTTGGTGGACCAGTGTGAGTTCCACATATACGGTTGAAAGTTGAATTCCGTGTGAAACATTTTACCACATTATGTTCACGTGAAATGGGTTTTTTCATCATTGTGAAATGCTCACATTCTGGCATGGCCAAAGTCATTTTCTGTGTGAAACACTGATTTTCACAGAGTACTAATTGATTTTGTGAGGTGACTCGCATTCTGGCATTGAAATGATTTTTCACCAGCATCAGTGTGAATTTTCACATTTTGGCCTAAGTCTGATTTCTTTCGGTGTGAAAATGTACCTCCAACGTGAGTGTCAGTTAAATGGTTTTGTCACCGGTGTAAATTTTCACACGTCCGGCTAAATTTGATTTCCTGTGTTAAATATTTTGTCACATACAGTGCAAGTAAATGTTTTTGTCACCAGTGTGGATCCCCACACTTGTCAAAGTTGATTTCCTGTGAAACATTTTATCACATTCAGTGCATTGAAATGTTTTCTCACCAATTAAGTGATTTCTCGCATTTGGCTAAAAGTTGAAAAAAAAAAATTTTCCGTGTAAAACATGTACCAAATTCTGTGCTTGACAATGGGTGTCACCATTGGTGAATTGTTACATGTGCAATTAACTTCTGTGTGAAATATTCCACATTCTGTGCATTGAATGGGTTTAATTAACCAGGTGGTTTCCTCATTCCAGCTAAATTTGATCGTTTGTAAAACACGGCATTGAATGGTTTGTCAGCATTGTGAAGTCTCACATGTGCGGGCTAAAGAGTTTTGATTTGGTGTGTGAAACATTTACCACATGTGCACTGGAATGGTTTGCCATCATCAATGGTACATTCTCATCATGTTCGGTTAAAGTTGCTTCTTTTTTGAAAAATTAGCATCCTTATTGGGCTAATGAAATTGGTTTCCTACCATTAATGTGAATTCTTACATGTTTCAGTTAAAGTTGATTTTAATTTGAAAAATATAGCATGCTCTTTGCAATGAAATAGGTTGTCACCATTGTGACTTCTCACAGATTGGCTAAATGTGATTTCCATGTGAAACATTAACAACACTGAGTGTCCATTAAATGGTTGCCACATGTGAAATTCTCACAATGGCTTGTTTAAATTTGATTTGTCTGAAATATTACCACATTCAGTGCTTGAAATGGATGTCACCGGTGTTGAATGCTCACATGATCGTTAAACTTGATTTCCATGTGAAACCTTTAGACCACATTTATAGCATTTAAATGGTTGTCACCAGTGTGAATTCTCACATGCATGTCCAAAGTTGATTTACGTTGGAAATTTTTTCACCAGTTGGTTAAACTTGATTAGTGTGTGAATTCTCGCATGTTCGGATAAGTTGATTTCTTTTATAATATAGCATGCTCTTGGCAATTAATTGTTGTTCATCATTGTGGACTTCTACACATGTTTGGCCTAAATGGGATTTCTTTGTGAACTTTTACCCCACTTAGTGCAATGAATGGGTTGTCACCCATGTAATTCTGCACATGCTTGTTTAAATTTGATTCTGTTCTGTCTGAATAAATTTACGCACATTCTGTGCATGAAATGGGTATCACCATGTGAATTCCCTACCTGCATGTCTAAAGTTGGTTTCTGTGGGGCAAGTAGAAATCTATTAGCCCGCATCCTTCGGCGGAGCGGAAAATGGAGTAAATATATTCTCTTATCCCACCCACCACTGGAAAATCAAAACACCAACTACAATAAGGCATGTCCAAAGCTGATTTCTGTGGTGACATATTTACCACCATTTCAGTGTCATTGATAAGGGTTTTATCACCATGTGATTTTTTACATGGCATGTCTACATTTAGATTCCGTGTGAAACATGTACCACATTTTATTCATTGAAATGGGTTTTGCACCCAGTGGAGTTCTTTCATGTCCGGCTAAATGTGATTTCCGTTGAAACTTTACCCACTTCAATGCAATTAAATGGTTTGTCACCATTAATGTGAATTCTCACATGATTGGGTTAAAAACCTTGATTTCTGGTGTGAAATAGTTTCCCACATTCCGTGCACTGAAATGGTTTGTCACCAGTGGTGGCAATTCTTAATCAGTCCTAAGTTGATTTCCGTGTGAACCATTATCCACATCTGTCATTGAAATGGTTTGTCACCAGTGTGGTTCTTTCATTTTGCGGGTAAATGCCGATTTCCATGTGAAACATTTTTCCACATTTATAGCGAATTGAAATGGGGTTCCCCCAGTGTGAATTCTAACATGGCTGTTAAAAACTTGAATGTTATGTGTGGAAATATTGCATACCACACTTCTGTGCATGAAAAATGGTTTTGTCACGCAGTGTGAATTTCACATGAGCAGTTAAATTTGATTTTCGTATGAAACACTTACCCCACGATTGGTGCAAGGTGAAATGGTTTTTTGTCACCATGTGAATTCTCACATGCTTGTTAAACTTGATTTCTGTGTAAATATTTCCACATTCTGTGGGCACTGAAATGGTTTGTCCCAGTGTGAGTTCCGCTATGTATGCCTAAATGTGATTTCCATTTGAAAATCATTTACCACCATCCGTTGCATTGGTTTGTCATCATTTGTGCTTGTTCACATGGTTTGACTAAATTGGATTTCTTGTGGAAATTTACCACACTCGTGCTGAGTGCAGTGAAATGGTTTTTCCAACAGTGGTCATTTGCACTTGATTTCACTGCAAAACATTGATTCAGCACTTAATGTTGCTTACAAGGTGAATTCTCTGGGATAGGTTAATGGCTTTTCCATTGCGACCCCCAAAGAACATTGGCAAGCCTTCCGTGTAGTTTTGCCCAAGCAATATCCTAGGTGCTTCTGAATGTTGTTTGAACCGACGAAACAATCCACCACCATCTTTTGCAATATCTGCAGGAGAAGAGCCTCAAGAAGTTTAAATCCATCATTCTTTCGTGAAATCTTGCAATGGACAGATAATCAGTCATTAGTAAGAGTAAGCAAAAACAAAACACCCCAACCAAGCAATGATGAAGTGAAGGACTTTGTGGACTCCACATATAGTGGAGGCATCATGACATTTATAACTAGCCTGATCGGTTAGTAACGGATGTAAATCATTTTTTGACTTTGATAGAAAGGCTGTAAAAAGAACGTGCATGTATTTACATGCATTTCTGGAGTTAAAATTGAAAGAATATCATCAATTCTACAAGAATCATAATGACAAACTCAGTTGCCATGGGTGCTAAAAGAAAATCAACGATATCCTGTGATAAAATAAGCACATTGCAAGTAGGCAGTACTTACAATGTACTTATTTCCCACAGTCAAACCTCGATATTTGGACAACAGTAAGTAACATCTTAAGCACAATGTAAAGGTTGTCAAGAGCAAATAAGTACAGACCACAAGTACAATAAGTGTGCTTACATTGTGGCTACATTGTGTTTTTGCAATGTATCTTTAATTTGTACTTGTTTTTCCAAGTACATATGTGTTATGATTTGTGTCTTGCCATGTGAAGTAATATTTTTAAGACACAATGCAAGTACATTTTGCAAACTCAAATATCTACTTACACTGTACTTGAAATGTGTGCTTGCTGTTGTTTCCAATATCAAAGAGAGGGTTTGGAAACAATGTGTCTTAGACAAATTCCAGTTTTAGCACAACCCGAGAATGTACTGATACGGTGCTTGCATGTGGCTGCGGCTTGTTCATAAATCCGAGGTTTGGAATGTGCCTCAACAAGTACATTTAAGCACACTCGAGATTTACCTTACATTGTGCTTTGCAATGTGCTTGCTGTGTTCAAATATCGGGTTTGGATGTGTCTTAGCAAGTCCACATTGTAAGCACACTCAAGAATGTACTTAGCACTGAGACTTGCAATGTGCTTGCAGCTGTTCCGCAAATATCGAGGTTTGGAATGTGCCTCAGCAAGTACATCTTAAGCACACTCGAAAAATGTACTTACATTGTGCTTGCTGCTGTTTGGCCAAATATCGGGTTTTTGGAATGTGTCTTAGCAAGTACAATTTTTAAGCATGATACATCAAGAAATGTTACTTACACTGTCCCTTGCAATGTGCTTGCCGGCCTGTTCCAATATCGAGGTTTGAAATGTGCCTCAGCAAGTACATCTTAAGCACACTCGAGAAATGTCCTTACAATTGGTGCTTGAATGTTCTGCTGCTGTTCCAATATAGCGGGGTTTGGAATGTGTCTTTAGCAAGTACATTTAAGCACACTCAAGAAATGTACTTACACTGACTGCAATGTGCTGTGCGGCTGATTCCAAATTATCGAGGTTTGGAAGTGCCTCAGCAAGTACAATTTTAAAAGCCCACTGTCGAGAAATGCACTTACACTGTACTTGCATTGTGCTTGCTGCAGTGGCGTAACCAGCGGGGGCGGGGGGGGCCTGGGGGCGGCAGGTGGGGGAGGGGAGGGTCGAGATGCCCGTCCCGCTACATCAGCAAACATCACACATTCCCATCCTCCCTTCGGTCACATCCCTTTCCTATGTTTGCTTTTTTGTTTTTTTTGTGCCTCCTTTTTTGGCATCCTTTATGTGCCTCCCACCCAAACCCAACCACCAGCCCCCCAAAATGAACTGACTGTTTTATACAGTGTCTATGTTGAGAAGGACGCCACATCCGCCCCTCAAAAAGGCCTCGGCACCCTTGCACCCCTCCCCCCCCCCGCATTTGTAAAGGTTCTGGTACGCCACTTGCTGCTATTTCCAAATGTCGAGGTTTAGCATGTGCCCCCTATCATACATTTAAAGCATAATTCAAGCAATGTGCTTGTGCTGTACTTGAAATGCACTTCTCTGCAGTGGCATAACCATTTTTTTCTAAGCATGAGGAAAAGGTGACAGCCTAGTTTCTCGGGAAAGCATGTATTCAATGGGTTGTACAATACTAGGCCTATGGTTTGCTTACACAACTGTTTATGAGCACATGTGGGCCCTACATTTCCACGCAATTCTCCACGATTTTTTCGCACTCGTTGTGGAGTTTCCTTTTGTATTGAAAGAATGATTACACCAACTCATTATTTACAACATTTCTGACCTTTTGTCTCACAAAAAACTGATGTTTTTTTCATTCAAACAGAAGTGGGTAATCCTTTTGCTTTTTGCACTTGTCCTTTATGTGGAAGAAGTGTGTGGCGGCTACTTGACCACAAATGTTCATAGTTTTGTAGCCAGCCCAGGTACAGATGGAGTTACAATGTCACCTCAAACAGCACTCTTTTTATATGCAAATGGTGTTTATCTACCAGAATTTTAATCCTAGTACCAGAACATAAATATCAAGCAGGAAATAGGCATCCTAGGAAGGCAGTCATTATTTATATCAGGCAGTAAATTGAAAGGACATTTCAACTTTTTTTTTAAGCCATAAATGTTTCATTTCACCTCGCTTCCATTCAGAAAATTTTGCATTCCGCATTTATTAATGGTTAAAGGGTTATTAAAAGTTAGGTTTTACCATCTTCTCTCACCTCTTGTTGGAAAAAACACAATAACATGTGATCGTTCACTCACAAATTTTTTTTCAGATTCCCTCCCTCATTCCTCCATCCCCCCCCCCCATATAATGACTCATCCCCTAGCTAGTTCAACTTCAAATCACAAAGCTCAAATTCATTTTCGTCTGTATGCCTTGAGGGAGAACTTTATGTAAAGTATACGGGTCAAATAAATACTCCCCCCCCAACCCCCCCCCCCGGACAAAGGTACACTTTTCTGAAAATTAAGCGACAACACTCTTTAGTCCTTTACAAAAATGTAAAATGTAACACTGCAATACATGTTACATATTAATGTGCAAAAAAAATTCACACAAACGGTTAATCTTCTCCCTGAAAATGACGTCATTATTAATTTGGATGAACGATTAAAAATGACACTTCTTGCATTGGAATAGGGAACATTCTACAACTGTGTACTATGGAATTGAAGTTTTGCTGGTCAGTGACTTTT
Organism: Ophioderma brevispina; assembly: GCA_023653785.1. Classification (NCBI taxonomy): domain Eukaryota; kingdom Metazoa; phylum Echinodermata; class Ophiuroidea; order Amphilepidida; family Ophiodermatidae; genus Ophioderma; species Ophioderma brevispina. The sequence continues at coordinate 13,858 of JAMKCH010015373.1, read as the reverse complement.
ATAACGTCAGTTCTGACTAATTCTAGTCCATGTTGGGAACCATTTGGTAGCAATAGAAAGAATATGACGAAGCTATCTCATGCACAACCAAATCAAGTGTCTTGGTAGTCTTTTTCTTGTGTTGTACTAGACATGTTGTAGCTTCTCTCCGTGATTTTCTCTATAGTGAAATCCCAATAACAACAACGAAAATGTCTTTTAATTTGTCATCAAATTTAATGTTAAAGAGACATCTTTTAAGGGAGAAGGTTAACTTTCGTGATTTTGTTTTTGCACATTAATGTGAACAATGCAGTGTAACATTTTTACATTTGAACAGTTTTAAAGATCTAACTTGCTCAGAAAACATTCCCCTTGTCAGGGGGGGGGGGGACTTATTAAATTTTGACCTGTATATTTTGTCCTACATATGTAAAAAAATCAAGCTTGTTTGTATAATTTTAATGGCACCCGGGGTAAATGACTGAATATCACTTACAACATTGATGCAGTGATCAATTTAAACTTGGGGAATTAAGTATGTGTCTATGCAGCCACATGACCATCAAAGTCTACCTGTTTATGTAGCAAACCTACACAACAATTTTACCCATGTGATAAAGGCCGCCAGTCAGTCATGTATTGGAGGGTATATACGCCTTTATACGCCGTGTACCCCAAAAACGTGATCACCTTTTTTGCCTATTATGTGATTACATGAAAAATAGTAATTATGGTTAATGCGTGCATGTATCATAAAAAAAGTATAAGTAATACGCGCGTATACGCGAACAAATTAGTAATTAGGGTATATGCTGTTGTTGTGTTCCCATCTAAGTACCGCTTATTCTCCTGGTTTTTTGAACTTTCGACGGTAAAGGAGTATACGAAAAGAGTATACGTAAAACTCATTAAACCAAGATCACTGATCTGCCAAAGAACTTAAGTAAATGTGTCTAACATGCATCTTCTATTTACGAAATACTAACAAAATTCTAGAATTTATACAACACTGTCACGGTGGTAATATATACTAGAGGACCAATTACTGAATGCATAGTTTTTATAGTACTAGTATGTTGTCAGCTTCTCACTACAGATTGCCTAGATAGTATAACAGTATAATATTTATATAGCCTACGATTATAACACTCTTTGCTCATGAGGCATGCAAATAAAGATTCAAATTTTACCTCCTAATTTAACCAACATTGAACAGTCTTTGTATCCACACCCCCAACCACTGCTTGCATGCTGTTAACCTGTACTCTGATGTTAGCACGCAAAACTTACTTGTTAATCTGCCAATTCACCCATGCATCAACGCTGTAACTGCCACGATCACAAAGCAAATTTTAAAATGGCAGTTGACCTTGCCATATGACCTTGTCATGTGACATGCATAAATGTAGTACAATTTTCAAGCATCATATCTCCATACACTTCGAATACCAATATAAAGTAAGCACTTGCAAGTACATCCCTGAAACCTCTTGGGTTAAAACTCTAATTCTCAAATAATCACATTGCAAGTACACCCTGTTGCTTCAGAAAACCTAAGTAAAAATAAGCACATTGCAATACATCGCTATGTGGTTAAGGGAAAAACTAAGTCCCAGATAAGTACATTGTAAGCACCAAGTAAGGCAAAATCATTTCATATAAGCATTTTCGATGAAAATTTGTTCTAAGAGGAGTCGCAGAAAGTACATTGTAAGCACAAAGTAAGTACAAGTGGAAGCACATCTCATATCCATTTTTTTGAAATTTTGTCCTAAGTCCCCGATAATTACATTGTAGCCACAAGTACTTACATGAAGAACTGGATAGATAGAATAAGTACTTTCATAGTACATCCAGAATAGTTAGCTTACTTTGTGCGCTTATTACCTATAAGAGTACACAATAAAGATAAGCACACTATAAGTACAATTTAAGCACATTCAAATTTCTGTATTTACCTGGGATATGTTTGCATCACGGAATCAACAAGATAGATTTGAGGTTTTCAAACTTTATACATCTTTTGCAATTTCTATCTGTCAAACCTCAACTGCAGCAAATATTGACACCAACACAATATGTTTGTTAGATCATAATCGTCCACCACATCACAATACGTCATCTGACGAAATGCCTTTTCCGAGAAAATTGCCATTGAAATTCGACTCTACCGGGAGAGTGCATGTTTGTACTATGGAATAAACATACGAAGTTTACTTTTTAATAATTTTCATTATGAAGAAAACATTCTTGAATTTTTTAAAAATTTTGAAACCTGCTGATTTCGGCCTAAAGCTACAGAAGTCATAGTTCTGTAAGGTGAAACAAAAAGTCGTATTTTACATACGACATCTATTCACCGTCTAACTATCCATGCGTTCAGATCTCTATGTGAAGACACGTCATTTTCACAAAGACGAGGCAGATACGACACAAATAGATCTGTATGTGAAAAGCGTAAACAGCTTGCGAACAGCGTTAATTATACGCCTATTGAAATTACGTGTAAATGAAACATACAACAGTATGTGAAATCAAATCGCGATATGCAGTGAGCTTATTTATTGATCAAAATTCACTAATTCGGTCACTTTCAAGATTGTAACTTTGTTCATGTATAGACCATAACATTATAAGTACATAGGTAAAATATCTCAAAAAAGTAAAAAATGTCAGATAAGACAGTATGTGATGTATATTGATACAGGGATTTGGAATGTCCAAAGCTCAATTACAATTATGATACACTCGATGATTTCAGATATGATACTTATTAGTGTCCACTAATGTCCAGAGTTAAAAGAAGCGTTGCAGTTCAACGATGCCCTAGCAGCGAAGACTCCAAAAATGACAGCATACAAGTTCATATAAAATTCCACAGTATATTCCATGGACATCTTCCAAATTCTGAAATAACTTTGTCCAGCAGTTCAAGACGACAGGGTTTTCCCTCGACGACACTAATATTCTCTGCAGTACCATACAAGTATCGCCACCTAATATCTGTTTGTCTCATTAAATTAATGTCCACTTTTAGGACTCCAAACTGGAATCCTTTTTTATTGCAAATTCTGAAGCTCTTTTGGCCTCGAAGATGACAATGGAGAAATAGCTTGCACATGCAGCTCCTGTGCTAAATATGATCCTGATACATGTACTGCCCTGACCTCATATTGAGATTCACAGTTAAACAACTGGCTGTGGCTGGCCAAATTTGTCTTCCTGTCATCTCCTTATGTAAAGCCTTTCACAACTTTCCAATGGTGACTGAAATATTTGCATTCTTTTCCCAGGAATGGAAGGACGAAAAATACCCTTTATAATGCCCCTATTTTACGTCATTTTTTCGTTAATCTGAGTCATACAGCAGGACTACTAGTACAATAATACGCATATTAGGTATTAAAGTAATAAGTGAGTGAGTTAGAGAGCCCATTGAAAAATCCATTTGTGTTTCCTTTTGATATATACCTCCCCCCAAAAAAATCAAAGTTGACATTCGATTTCACCCCTCTACTTCATATATATGTTGAAGGTACATCATTAAAGAACTATTCTTGAAACAACAAGCTTGGTGTTTTGATGTCTTCATTGTTTTCAGCACAAGACACTTGTTGCATATTTAGGCCTCATTAACTCTAAAAGGAAACAACCTGTGAACTTTTGATGCCAGAGTTGAATTCTAACACCAAGTATACAGTGATTTTCAAAGTCACCCATTACTAATCTGTGACCCTATCTCAACATGGTCTTCAATGGTTCACATTGGCAGCACTTCCCTACCGAAAAAAGGTAACTAGCAGCACACTAGCTGCTAGCCATTCCGCTAGCTAACGGCTAAAGTTTTGAGGCGGATATAGCGGCTAGCTAGCGTGTAGATAAATGGACATCAAATTAGTGTAGCAGCTAGTAGCGGCTCGTGTTACTTGTAGGCCAGCCGCTAGCAAATTTTCCGCTAGCTAGCGGTAGCTGCTAGCTATGGGTATATGAGGCGGATATAGCGGCTAGCTAGCGGTAGAATAAATGACAGAAAATTAGCTTGGTAGCGGTTAGGTAGTGGATATAGTTTTCGCTAGCCAGCGCTAGCAATTTTTATGCTAGCTAGGGCAAGCTGTTATGGTTATGAGTTGGATGTAGCGGCTAGCTAGCGGTTGACTAAATGGACATGCAAATAATTGATAGCGGCTAGTTTTCCTATGGTTAAAAGGGGATTAGCGGCTATAGCTAATCATGGAAAAAGTAGTATGAACAACTGATCACCACCATACGTTGATTTTTTTTTTTTTTTTTTTTTTACACGTTGCTTACCCGGGCCAGGATTTAGAAAACACAACCTGTATCACAAATTGGCAAATCCCAATTCCACTTAAACTTCCCCGTCCCAACCCCATCAACAATGTTGGGGAAAATGGCAAGACTGCATGCTGATGACAATAACTTCAGTTGACACATTGGCGGGGAGTGGGGAACTTATTTTTTCGAAAAAACCGTTCAAATGTTCAACAATTACTTTCAAGATTGTCTGAGTGATTGTTTCAACTACTAATCATTTGGTGGTCATAACTTTTAATGCACATGCACTTATAGCGGTATTTACATGAAATTAAAGGTGACAATTATTAACCTATGCAAATTAGGCAGGTAAAAAGTGCTGCCTAATTTTGCAGTATAACTCAAGGACTTATCAATGTTTTAGATAGAAAAGCGTTAAAAACCTGCTCAGAGCAGGCTAATTGAATTAAAAGGTGACCCGGTCGACAACTTTGCCCCCTTCAAACTTACTCCCATCCAATGGAGATTTGGGATCAGATGAAGTGCATCTATTTTTCTCATTTAACCCTAGTGAAATTTGAGGTTCCGCAAATTTTTCCTTTGATTTATATATGAACAAAAATGTTTCAAGTGTGGTGTCCCACATTATTAAACACACACAGTCTATGGGCCAATTAGCACAATATGTGCTTCTATCGAAACGGCTGGGCTGCTTTAACTCAAAAATTGTCGCAGAGGTTTGATCATATGTCCATGTGAAGGATAAAACCATGTGAAAATTTGGATTATCATGATCAGGATAGTCACCCAACGTTAAGTTACATGAACATCATAGACTCTTATATTGAAAATGTCAAAACAAACCTACCGTGTGTTCCTAATAAACGCCCCCTGCTCTAATAAAAGCCCCCCTACGATTTTGGATAAAACAATTCAAGAAAATTAGTTAAGAGGATCTAAATCAAATGATTTAATGGCCGGGACTGTCGTAATCATCTCATAATCGCTGTTGTCGTCAATGGTTTCTGCTAAGGCACATCAAAATGGGACCATGTGTGGATTATAATAGCCCTGGGATGAAATCCCCAGGGTGCGCACTTGAAACACCCCCCATTTTATAATTACGGTATGATAGCCATAGTGTGGCTAAATAAACCAATCAGGCGGTATAGCCAGCATGGTGGTTCCGAGGGGGCAGTTTCCCAGAAGGTGACAAAAAAAAAGTCCCAAATCACAGGTAAAATATCCTGGTTGCAGGGCAAAGAGTCTTGAAAAAGGGCCATTTATTTAACTATGAAAACCATATACCTTCAGATTTCATCCTGTATTTTCAAGCTGTATAGCCTATAGAATTGATCATTCATGGCTTCAAGCTTACATGATGGAACAGTTTTTGACCTATAGGCCTGTGGTGCTCACTGTTGCATGTTGCTGTCTCTGACGTATGTGACATGAATACAGGTAGGCTTTAGTTGTGCCAATGGCAGATGCAGATCTAGAGAATGTTTTGCCTGATTATGGGATGTTATTTAAAGTTTTAATATTTGTGATCAAGGAAATGCCTGTCATATTCATGGTACATATAGGCCTACAAGCATAAACTTACCAGTCTACCATTGATCTTATTTCTTCCACCTATGAATTAAATCTAGCTGTGACACACAGTCATAGCTATAAAGCTATATTAAAAAAAACACATACTCTATGGGACACCGTAATTATATGCAATAAAAACAGCCCTTGATTGGGTTTTCCTTTAAGACTTATATGCATCACCCATATGATAAACAAGTTTGTCAACTGCTGCAGTCGATTTGTTATAGGTTAAAAACTAAGCTATATATTATAGTTATACAATCTGCATATACTAGCAACAACCTTGCCAAAAAGACTCAGTTAATATATATGTAGCAATCCTCTGTAATCTAGGTGTCCATGATGACAACATCATTCTCGTCGATTTTCCCCATGTAAATATGGTAAATTTGAATTCAGCAGGATCCAAACCGGCAACTGTCAAGCATGCAGCCACCATTTTGAACTCCATGTGATTTGAACTGGAGCAAACCGGTTTGCTGCTAGCTTCCTGCTAGGTGTATTCGTTGCTGCTAGTCTCTGTTAGGTGAAGTGAGACTAAGTTGCTGCTAGCTTCCTGCTAGCTTTTATTTGAGACTAAGTTTGCTGTAATTCTGTTAGGTATAATTGTTTAAAGACTTAACGTGGCTGCTAGTTCCGTTAGGGGTATTTGTCGGACTAAGGTGCTGCTCCCTCCACTATTAGCAAGAATGTAGCAGCTAGCTGCTACCTTGTGCTTATTTACCTCGCAAGAACCTAACAGATAGCTGCTAGTTCTTGTTAGGTCCAAAAAATCAATAGCAGCGACCTATCTGCTATATAGCAGATAGGTAGCTGATATATTTATTTTTGCCAGGGTGCTAATGGTGACCACTGCATTGCTTTGCAGGAAAACAAAATGAACATGACACTCAAATTTCAGGGTTTTCGTATCTCATCAAGGTCTAACACCAAACTTAAAGCGAACAAGACAAGTCCTTAAAAGGAGGACCTGGCACATTTGAAAAATAGTGCGCCCTCAAGATTTTCAAAATCGATAGTTTTGCATGGTTTAAGGCTTTTATATACAAAAGCCCTACCCGAAATGATTAAGAACAAATAGCCTTCCTATGGGTAAACAGAACGATTTTGATAATTTAACTCGCGGCGACGGTTAACATTCAGCAGACGACGAACATGGCGCTTAACACAGGAACACGAACGCCGTATGCAGTTTCCCACGTATTGCACACTGTTGATCGGTCTATAACCTTTGTGGTTTTAAATCAGTGAGGTACGAGTCAAAAAATATAATTATTAATATACACATTTGTTGATTAAAGTTATGGAAAACTTAAAGGTTGGCCTTACAAATTACCTGGATGTCTTTATCCTCAAATCAATGTCCATATCTGTTTGGGGTGGTAGTTATTTTTATGTGAAAATATATCTCTCTGTTTTCCAATGGCCTAGACTATCATTGGAGGCCAAATAAGAAAAGAATTCAATTTGTGAAAATGTGCCATGCCGCTTTAAAAAGGACAATCTTCTGCATTTTTTTTTATTAAAATCCAACCAATTTTGTGAAAATGAAATAACAAATTTGAGTTTTGTAACAGTTTTAGTTTGAAATTGTTTTACATGTACACAGCAATTCAGGTGTTACTATTGTAATGAATAATACTATGCCAGGCACCAATCATAATGATCAACATTTATTGTCATGAAACAAAAGACATTCAGTTTCAAGTTACTTTTTGTGTACATCTGGTATTATTTTGATCGAAAAATCGATGCATGGAACACCAAGCTACGGTTATCTAATTGCCTTTAAAATGAAACTTTTGTCAAATTAAAAGACCAACATCACTATGATGGTTAAGTAATTCAGCAGTGCTTGTACAATAGTAGTCCGTTGGCTGGGGGGTCCCCGTTTGTGCATGAGATGTGCCTAATTTACTCTTCACAGCCATGGAATAGACCATCAGACATACCAGAAAAGTGAGGGTAGACTTGTGCTAACCCCGGGCACTTTTTTCCGCTTTAGAGGGGCCGCGTTTTCAAAATGGCCGCCAAAATGCCATTTAACACCATATAATGACGGTTTCATAGCCAACTTTATGGGTTATAATGGTCCAGTTTGATAGTGTTTCTGTATTGTGATGTCAAATGTATGAAGCAGTAAAATCACTACTTAATGATTTCTTCTTAATGGAGGGCAGCTTTTTCAAAAATGGCCGCCAAATGCAATATTAGAACCTCATAAATTCATGCTATTCTGCTAGCCCCAAAAAAATGAGGTGAAATGGCCCAGAGTTTTCAGTTTTGGTTTTGCTATATGGTTGATGTAAATGTATAGAGCGCTCACATTCACCAACTTCTTTAAATGTATTCCTAATGGAGGGCCCGCTTTCAAAATGGCCGCCGCCGACATTGCTATTTATTTAACACCTTGATGATGTTTTGATTGCCATAAAATGGCGCCGGTAAAATGGTCCGGTTTTCCGTATGTCATATATTGTTGATGTCGTATGTATAGAGGGTCACATTCTCTACATAAATGTTTTCGTAATGGAGGGCGCTTTTCAAAAGGCTGCCAAATGCAATGCACCTCATAATGTTTTTAATTTTAATAGCAAAAAGCCCCATTTTTCGTGTTTGCTCATTATTTGTGGATGCAAGTTGCACGATGTATAGAGCAGTCACATTTCAGCACTATATGTATTCATAATGGAGGACGCTTTCAAAAATGGCCGCCAATGCGATTTAACACCTTATAATGATGTTTTAATAGCCCAAAAAGGGGGGGGTGAAATGGCCAAGTTTTACAGTGTACCCTATTTGTTGATTTTGTTTTCTCCATCATGGTTGAGGTATTCATTACTTAACATAATTGCAATTTCGTTTTATCTTTTTCTTAAGTGATTTTATTGATATAATGATTTGCTAGTTATGTTTCGGTTTAATGGATTGATGATTTGATTTATCCAGTACAATGCGTTATTGGTATATTGCAAATTCAAGAGCTGATATACGGGTGGTGCGTTGCCAGCTGCGACCTCGACAATGCAATTATTGATTATGACGCTTTCCCGATGGCAGCATACATAATAGTTGGCAACCATCGGAGCAAAAACAAAAGGAAGAGAAAGAGAAAGAAGATTTCCCACGTTATAGTGGACATATGATGGCCAATGTCTGATAGCTGAAGACAAAATTCTGCAGCACATTTGGTATTTCTCAGACACAGCTTGGATTATGTGTGGAAATCTGTGTCAGCTGCAAACAGGCTTGATATATTCTTTGATTCTTACCATGACAAATCTGCGATAGGACTATGAGCGAAACCAATGTTAAGTCAAGCTACCAATTAAATTGAATAACAACAATCAATCGGGTTACTTTACCCCTCATGTCGAGATATGGTTGAAATGGTCTGTTTTGTAGAGTTTCCCTGTTGGTTTGTTTGAATGGCACCATATTTGTAGGCAGATCAGTGATAATGCTTAATGCCTAAATATGACAATTTGATCATTTTGATCATTATGGTAACCATTTATTTTGTGTTATTGAAGCAAAACTACAAAAATTGCCTTTAGAAGTTGTTGTTACCTGGGATGAGTTGCTACTACAGATGATTCTGAATTAGGTTTTTTATTAATTAATACTTAAAAAATCAGATTTGTTTAAAAATCTATCAGTAAGATACTGTTTATTGGGTCTGTTTATGAGCTGACCTTCTCTACACTTTTACCTCAAACAAATAGGAAACCCATAAATGTCGACAGGAAGGGGTAAAACCCGATTGATTGTTGTTAAATCAATTTAATGTGGGGTAGATGATTAACGTGTTTTCGCTCAGAGTCCTACCAGATTTGTTCATGGTAAGATCAAAGACACTGAAAAAAAAACTAGGCCATGTCACCCCTTTTATGGTATTAAAACCAGGTGTGAAGTCGCATTTGGCGACATTTAAAAGCATGCTCCATTAGGAATACCATTAAATGGTGCATGTGGGACCGCTCTACTACATTTTGACATCACAAATATAGCAAAAACACTAACAAAAGGGCTATTTCACCCCATTTTTGGGCTAGTTAAACAACTTCAATATGATGTGTTAAATTATATTTGGCGGCCATATTAAAAGCGTCTTCCATTAATAAGACATTTAAGTAGGGAATGTGACCGCTCTATAAATTTGCCATCAACAATATAGGGAAACACTGAAAAAACGAACCTTTTTATCCCATTTTATGGCAATTTTAAAAACAATCATTATAAGGTGTTCAAATAGCATTCGTGGCCATATGAAAAGCGCCCTCCATTAGGAATAAGTGGTGACTGTGAGCACTCTATACATTTGACATCCAAATAATACAGCAAAACACTGGAAAAACTGGGCCAATTCACCCCCATTTTGGGCTAGCAGAACATCATTATGAATTTATGAGGTGCTAAATTGCATTTGGCGGCCCCTTTGAAAAAGGCCCTCCGTTGGAATTACATTTAAGTAGTGGAATTTTACCTCTCTATAACATTTGACATCAAAATATAGGAAAACACTACAAAAATGGACCATTTTAACACCCCATAAAGTGGCTATAAAAAACGTCATTATATGGTGTTTTGTTAAATGGCATTTTGGCGGCCATTTTGAAAACGCCATCTAGCGAAAAAAAAGTGCCGGGGTAGCAAAAAGTCTACCCTCACGTTTTTGGTATGTTGATTGTCTAGTCCATGGCTGTGAAGACTAACTTAGGGCACAACTCATGCACACGGGGACCCCACCCAGCCAACGGACTCCTTGTGCCTGTTTACCACACATGAAATATTAGTCTGCTTATGAATTGTTCTATGCTAACAGGTTAAAATAAACTACAAACAATGTCATTGGTTTCCACAATTGTGGATTTATAACAGTGTAGAAGTATTATTTTGGATATAAATTGGCTATAGAAGTCATTCTACAGTGGATATTTGTCCCGCAAAATTTGCAATCCTGACCCACCAATCAGAAAAAAACTGTTACAGAGCTAGTATAGCTACCAATACAAAGCTTGGTGAGGACTAGTCTCATTTCGATCCAATAGAGTGCAAACAGGGCAGTCACTATACTGAACAGTGCAAGAGGTACTATTTATCACTGACCCTGGTCATGGAAATATGAAAATCATCAGTAACAGCTGAAAACAGTGTAAAAATGGATGGGCTGTACACACACAATTAAGAACTGTGTACACTGCATGGAGTTTTTGGTCAATTAAAGATTAATCTTCTTCGAGAAGAAAAAATACCTCGAGTTGCTGCGCGTGCATATCTCAAACGTTGACATGGAATGGCCTAATTTTCCAGAAGCCAGAAGCCACAAGGAATTAAATGTTTGAGAGGTAATTTTTTTTAAAAAGTGGGAATATCCCCCACGGTTCAAAAGAGGGCATGCCAAAAACCCCAAAACAGTGTTAAGGTCTGTGAGGGAACTACCTTGATCTTGGAGGTCTGGAGTTTGAAACATCCTACGAGGAGGGGCTGATTTGCAACGCTCAATCATCGATGGTGCAACCATCGCAAACGGCAAGAATAGCAGATTTTGTAAATTCTAGAGGTGATGCTTCCAGGCAAGATTTCGACAACGATCTGTGGGGAATCTGGGTGACTTGAGCTATAAGAGCTCTACTATAGCTCTAGTCAGAGAGCAGGTCTCTCTCTCTCGCTATACCACTGGAAGTAGGGAACCAATGGCTTACAGTAAAGCACAAGGTGAGATCTCCTTCTTCCAGAGGAGATAACGAGGAAACGAGCCGAATAATGGCATGCAGTCAGGTGAAGACTTTCTAGGGATAGACTTGGTGACTCTCCCCTTGGAAGCCTGATTTCAGATCTGATCGAAGCGGGAGCTTCGAGGGTAATTGCACAGGAGATCCACCATCGATCTGAACCAAAGGTGTTGGCCAAGGAGAGCAGTGATTTAGAATGACCACGACAGTGAGAAGAGAAGCGTGGCAGTCGCATGCCATCAAGGGCTACGGTCTCAAGGCCACACAAGTGACACACCAGCATCCTATTCTGGTTCCTGGTGAGCCAACCGGTTGAGGGAGTGTTCCTTGAGGGGAGGTGATACCCGATCTGCCTTCTACCCCGCAGGAGGGGGCGATCGGGTTAGTTATATCCCTGCATCGTACAGCATGTGGGGCCACGCCTCCTCTGGGACTGGCGCCAGACGGAAGTACTTCTTCTCAATGTCCGGAGGTGCTTGTAAGTACGCTCCACCCGCTGTAAGCGGCGAGGACCCGGTTGGTTCTACTCAGTGACAGTGTTGCAGAACCTCCTGAAATGAGGAGCGGAGCGGTATGTACGGGCACGGCTTCTCTGGCTTGTCGCCCCTGTAGCTCGCCTCTCCTAACTCAACTTCCGGAGAAAATTTAGTCCAATGGATCTGGATGCTCCTGTCTAGCATCACTGCAGGTTTCTGGTTGGTGGGAGTTGTGTGATCCGTAGGCTCCTCTGGAATCGGGGTGAACGGCTCCACAGTTGGCGAATCTTGACGAGTTGGCAGATCCTCTCAGCGTCCAAAGTCTCGCTGCTTGAGAGTTCCCTTGTGAGGTTCCTCCTGGCTTGATCTGCTAAGCTATAGCGGTCTACGGTGAAGGATGCACTAGGGTACGATGGCTTGAACGCTGGCTAGTCCAGGTCCCGTTGGTTGTCCATGAATACCCAATTGTTGGGGGAGTCCGGCAGTTCTAGCTCTAACTGGACCAAATTGGTCATCCCTTTCCGATGGTGCTGGTAGCTTTTGTCCCTGCTCAGGCTGGCTGTCACTGGGCTGATTCCTGCTCTGTTGGTTGGGGCTGGTCCGGCGGTCACTGACTCATAAAGACAATAACTGGAATTGTGTTTACGGGAATTTTCACTGTTTCAACCTCAGCTCAACTAATAGAGCAGGAGCAGAATATCATAGGGGCCTTATTTAAGGAGTTTATTTACCCCACCCCCCCGCCCCCCACCTATAGAAAAGGTTTAACAGCTTTGGTAGTTAGTATGGCCCCCTCTATGTCAAATGCTAGGTAGTTAGTATTCTCAAATTGTGGTGTCACTTTGTCAATAGGGGCCAATTTAAGGTTACACATGCTCCAATCAAGTTGAAATGTATGCCATATTGTGCATCTAGTCATAAGAATTCCCAAAATGTATAATTTGTACCACTTATGACCATTGGTTTCAGAGTTATATGATAAAAATGACTAAAATGGTAAAAAAGATCAATCTCAATTTGTACAGGTGTAAACATTAAAAGTTAATCTGATTCTATTTTAAACACTTGCAATTTATTGCTTGAGGAAAGAACACTCTCAACAAGGTAAACTCATATTTAAGCGATGCGTAAATATGTCCCTGTCGAATGTGGCGATCACTAGCAAGTGGCAACTTAAACTATACCAGACCACCCCTCCTTAATTCTGGCCAACACGTCCTTAAACCCAAGACCACTAGACCACCCCACCATAGATAAACCATGCAATGTTCTTCCACCCACCAAAATAAGTTTTCACAACTTTTACCTAAATTATCCATCACTTACAAAAACAAATTCTTGATGAACTTCATCCATAACTCACCAAAAAACAACTCATCGATGAACTCATCCATAACTCACCGAAAATAACTCTAAAGGTCAAGGGTCAAATGTCAGCACCCACCAAGATGGTCAAATGTTGACCTTGTTTGAGAATTTTTTTTACATTTCCCCACCCCCTGTCAGACCCATGGGGAATGAATTACATGTTTAGTAATTTAGTATGGGTTTGTGTCCTCCTATAATATACCCAAGCAGGGGCAGATTTAGAGGGGATGCACCCGGCACGCACCCCTCTATTTTTTGCCGAGCTCAGGGTGCCGGGCGCCACATAGAGCACGCCAGGTGCACTGTATATCTATAAAAATTACTTTCTATGCACATGCACAGGGCGCCTGGTAGATCTCTAAGAATGACGGTACAGGGCGTCAGGTGCCGCTAGCTTTGTGGGCGCCCAGCGGAGGCAGGCAGACCTAG
>JAMKCH010015372.1:0-35592 GCA_023653785.1 Ophioderma brevispina | reverse complement strand
ACTGAGCAGACACCCATAACGATCACTTGCCCTGTGTTAATAGTACAAGGTTTCCAAATTTGTCAGCCATCAAATAGATTGAAAATTTGACATTCTGCTGGCTTTCAGAACATAACTTACCTTAATCTAAGCCTATCGTTGGATATCTTTACCTACCACTGTGATTGCAAATCTTGTCAACAAAATTGTGATATAACATTGCAACTTGGTCCAACTAGAGCCGTAAATGCTGGCGCAACCAGGACCCATTCACTTTTCGGTCTTGTAGTTTTTGTATGGTTTTGCGGTTCGAAGTCAAGTAACAGTCTCCGTCCCCTCCTTCATGAAAATAGTTTGTTTTGCATGGCCTTTAGGAACGTAAGAGGTCAGTCTCTTACACCAGTTATTAAGTACGCCCTGTGTTCTGTTAGCCTTGATTTGCTGTGTTGGGTACGAAAATGTGAGCGCTGTTGCTTGGTGGATTTCGAAGTGCACCTTGGTTAATCTTAGCCCACAACATTTTGCAAAATAACAACGGCCGCTAGCAGTCTAGATTTTATTTAACGTACATTGCTGATATACATGTAGTTTATTCCGGGATGTACGTCAACTCGCGTTGAAGATCCATCGATCCGATGCATACTTAAGACTGATCCAAGCGCAGTAATGAATTGTTTGCACTTGCAAATTGAAAAAAAACTGCAACTTAAAACTAAACCTATTTCTGTGACATTTTTTGGACTTATGACCTTAATGTGGTTCACAAAATGCCCAAAAATAATGAATATCTGACATAGTGCATGATGGGAAATGGATGTTATCAATGGTGGGAACGGTAAGAGCATTGCGCTGTGCGCCACCGGCTGACTCCGGAATGACGTCACTCTCGTTGAACAATATACAATAATGAAGACTTATAGCCAGTAATGAATTGTTTTGCCTGCAAATTGCAAAAAAATGCAGATCGCAACAAATAAACTATTTCAGCTGACATTATTTGACATTATGACCTTCATGTTGGCTATCCGCTGTTGGGTTGTTACATTTTTTGCCGAGGTCCTCCGGAGTCACCATAGGATCTTGCCGCTTCACGGCTGCATCGCGTGTTCTATGACATTTGGCTTCACGCGCCTCCGCAAGCTCGCTTTTTAAAAGGTGAAGCTTCGCGGCGCCGCCGCAGCTCTCTTTTAAAAAGGTGAAGCTTCGCGGCGCGGCAAAAGGGTTGGGGTGATTCTAAAAAGTTTAGCCGAACTCTTTCTAAATTTATCCCACAGCACCAGTAGCACTAGCAAATTGTCTCTAATATGCCTTTTCTGGTTAAAGAAAAGTCGTCCAGTACAACCGTATGGAACTAGAAATTCCCGTCGACTGAACGCAGTCTCGCCAGGTCAGGAAGTTAGACGTTACGCTGTTCCATGCACTTTGCTCTCGTCACCATTCACCATTGACAATAAGTCTGACATAGAGCGAAGCCCAAGGCACATGGAACCAGCGTAGTCCGCCCGTATTGTTGTTGCCAGTAGTCCAATAATTGTAACTTAATATGGCATCATCTTTTAAAATTTTTTTTGGACATAATCTTTGGGTGCCATAAGGGATCAACTGTTCTGTGGAGTTCCAATGCCATTAAGGTTTGAGATTTTTTAGATTGTATATTTAACTAAATAACAAGGAAAAATTTATTTCTTTTGACATAACATCTAGTCATCTCAAGAGTCTGTAGAATACTTTGTCTGACCAATTTGGAACCCCCTACTATACACTTTATTCCACAAAGTTGATGTCAACATGTGCACAGGCTTGCCAAATTTGGCACCCAATGTAGACACCAAAGGTAATTTCACCTAAAATTTCATAATGTGAATTTCAAATCCTGAAATATGGTTATTACATGATGGAGAAGACTCTCAAGAATGCTACAATCTAACATTTATTGCAAGTAATGAGTATTAAAGCCACTTTGCAGCTGTAAAGTTAGAGAAGAAGCTGTCTGTGTATCTTGGCGTAAACTGGCACTATCACTACACACAACTCATCTTGACTAGATAGTCTATGATAACAGCAGCCATATTAAAATTAGACTATCTAGTCATGATCATCAGGACTAGATTCGCAGTGGAAGAATTTTGAGGGCTTTGAGAAGTAAATTTATTTGTTTGGATTTTGACATGAAAAGAGGTAAAAAAAACCTGTGATTAGGGTGAATATTCGGACTCCTGATAGTCGCAGGTATTTATAGAATTCCGTTTCGCCCGGGCCAAATGCTTCAAATATGGATAGGGATTGTGTTGCTGCGGGAACTTTTTTTTACCCGCCCCCTATAGACGGTAAAGAAATACTAAAGCATTTTGAATACACTTTTTCCCAGCACCCTCGCGCTGTGCGCTCGAGCTCTGGTTCTCTTAACGGACTAAGGCCCTGGCTAGTCCCCATAATTGTGACTACACCTTTTGACATTCACTTTAGGCCAATGAAAAGTCATGTGATGTTTCCCGTAACATTTTTGCAAATCATAATGGGCAACTATTTCATTTTTCCTTATTCATTATTCGTAATTTAAGAAACGCCATTTTCACAACCTTCCGGCTCTAATAGCTACAATATTGGGTCAAACGCACCATCCTAATATTTAAAATGATTTTGCAAAACTGTTCTTTGATTCAAAATGTATAAAATTACATAAATTAAAAAACATAAAAAAAAAAAACTAGAAAAATAAAATAATTAATACAAATTAATTAACTTTTTATGGATTTCAGCATCTCATATGCGGGCAGAAAATCATAACACGTGCGTGTTACGGAAACATAGACATCGACTTTCATACGCCTTTAACACTGGTCTTATCATATCACTGATTGTATCACAAAAGGTTATGTGTAATTTGTTGCCATTTACCCACCACCAATTTTTAGATAAATAAAAGCCCTTCAAACTCCACAAATTTACCTGATTTATCTTGAGGACCACTTCTACTATGTCTAGCCGTATCATAATAAAAGAATTTGTCAAAAATGCTGGCAACTAAAAGTAGGAAAATCTGATGAAATTTGATTTCAATCTGACCAGCACCAAACCCTTCAAAAAGTAAGCGTAAAATAAAATCACTGATTTCTCTGAAAACAATTACTCCTGCATGTTCAGGTCTTAACTGGATAGAAGAGATATACGGATAATACTATGTGATGGATTGAAAGATATTTAATCATCATTTTGGTTGTCTGCTGCTTGAAACTGATTGGAGAGGATTGAGTGCGTAGAATTGTTTAAATGGCTAACCAATTACACATAACCTTTTGTGACTACCCATTCAGTGATATGATAATGACCAGTGTTTAAGTGAATGTCAATTATGTGTAAGTCACAATTATTGGGACTTAGTGGCCTGGCCTAGTTCCAGTAGCTGAAACCAGAGGGTCGTCATTAACTTACACTGTACATTATCATTGAATGGCCCTCTGGTTTCAGAACGTAGCTATAGCGGGACTATACCGTATAACAAAACAAGTATTTCCTCCTCGATTTACAATAACAAAACAAGTTACCTGAAAATTTCCATATACGAAGATTCTCACATACCTTCTCTTCCATTTGTTGTAGTTTCAAGCTTCTAAACCACTGAAAATATGTTTTTTGACGTATTTTTTTTCGATCAACACCGATTTGTAATTTTATCCTAAGTTTTATCCTAAGTTCAGCCATGAGCAAGTGTGGGGGTTAAAGGTCACACCCTGGTCATACCAGGGTCATAAACGTGACCACTTACGAGTATTATGGGGTATTATTTGGAGTGCTTGAATGCGACTTCGAACGTGTTCACGGCGGTGTCGGGCCAAGACATTGTGAACGCGCGGTAGTATCACGCGCTAGTCCCGTTTTAACTAATGGAGATAAAACAAGATTTTTTTTTCGAGCATTTTGGCCCGGTATTCGGGACCAAGAAGCACTAAGTGATATCTCTGTTTATGAAATGGACGGTTAGTTTCGGCTAAGCATACTTCATCATTATTTTTTAACATGTTGTCCTTAACGATTCAAAAATCCACATGGAATACCTTTCCCCCTGTTACCAGCATAATGATCAGGCCATTTCAAGAGCCAACTTTTTGCAGACTGCAGACGAACGAAATATCAAAAGCAATTCAGAATCGAGTTATGTTCCTTAGACTATAAAGCCTACCTTTTGAAATCGTTAAATCCTAAAATTTGTTTAAAAGCAGTAGAAATCCATCATTTCCGGAGAACAACCTTTTTTTTCTCAATCATGCAGAAGGATTGTAGTCGCAATTTTCTTCAAATTTTAATTCTAATTCTTTTAATTTTTCAGCATAAATGTCATCGCATGATATAGGATCTCAAGTTGTGTTTGATGTGAAAACAGGGATTCTCGTACATTTAGAGGGATTTTGAGATCGACAAAGATTGAGGTAGGTAACAGGGCAAGGTTTCCATGTGTTTTTGCATACTTCACATCCGTTAATGACCACATGTTAAAGACATAATGTGAAGTTATGCTTAGCAGAACTAAATTGACGGTCGGAGGGTAGACTTTTTTCAACTAAGAGCTTTTGGGCGGCTCCCAAGTTAAATAAACCAGTTGTGTTTGCAATCATTCATATCCTTGCCATGGTACTAGATCTATCCCACGGTCGTATTGAATTCGAAAAGGAAAATCTAAAATTTCTACTGGAGGTGAGATGAAATTAACTTGATCAACAGCCATTTCAAATAAAGAGGCTTATTTTTTATAGAAGG
This sequence comes from Ophioderma brevispina, assembly GCA_023653785.1. Lineage (NCBI taxonomy): Eukaryota > Metazoa > Echinodermata > Ophiuroidea > Amphilepidida > Ophiodermatidae > Ophioderma > Ophioderma brevispina. The sequence goes on along the minus strand of JAMKCH010015372.1, from coordinate 30,858 downwards.
AACGTTAAACAAACTCTGATGGCATTCTAATTTTATAATTACAATGCCAATGTAGTGTAAAAAAAATAGTTTCTACACACATGGATAACACACTAATGCCAGTAATTTGGGCATGGGAAGATTAACTGCTGTGTCTGTTTACTCTTTGCTTGCATTCTGGAACATGGATGTTTCATAGCGGAAGGTACTTAAGATTGGGATGAGTTCCGTTCTGGCACTATAAATTCACGTGACAACTACCAGTTGCAATTTGTATTGTAAGAATTGCATTGTGGGAAGAACACTGTCCGGGGTTCGGGGGCTCTTTCCTCCCCGCCATGTGGGGGGGTACTTACTGACCGTTTGTAGAATGCCCTAGTGCCTACGGAGAGGATTCAAAATTTGTCCCCTCTGAAAATTCCTCGACACCCCTTCTGCGCCTTCCCCTTAAGCCCACACCCCCACCCCCTTTGTAAAGGTCTGGTTATGCCCTGTTATTGTACACTGTCAGATTTAGGCACTGTAATTTTTGTTACTTTATTAGCAATGATAGATGCAATTGAAAAATACATTGCGCGATAATGGCGAATGGCCCATTTATTTTGTACACGACTGGTAAAAATACACGTTCATAATGATTACGAACGCCACACATTCAGTCACTCAACAAGACCAAATGAGTGCGTTCTTTTTTCGAGTTAAATACGCCCGTGGGATGATCTAGCTACCTGAACAAGAGCCGTCGATACCATGCCGCAAAATTGGATGTCAACAACTTGATTGATAACTTCTCTCGAGAAATTCAGAAGGGCCTTATATTACATAAATTTTATCGCTCTGGAAGGACATATCAAAAATGATGGTACATGTCGATGGACGAGTGCTAGATCACACAACTGGGTATTATTTGGGACATTTAGTTTTTTGGTAAGTGTATCAGCCAGTATGAAAAGGCGTGCACTTCGCAAATTCCGACTGTTCTGGTTAATGTACATTTCCCCTTTATCAAGGACCAAAACCAGAGGTCAGTAGATGATAACGAGTAGTGTTAAAAGATAAGGTTGACCGCTGGTTTTGGTTACCAGAACTACGGTCGGCCCTGCTATGACGAATATGTATGTATCAGGAGAGAACTGTTGGGGAGAATAATTCTGAAACAAAATGGCATGTGAACGCACGCGTCTGTTGATTGCGTGTTGGATTCCTATTGTCAAGCATTCGTAACACACTTCCGGGTTTACGCGTGTTACCAGAATTTGGTTTCAAAGTAATGAGTCTGATGAAGACTAGTATCACTGACAGTCGCCGTCACAAGTCCTTTTCTGAAATTAATAGCGCACCAACGTTGCTGCAAATAAAATCGTGGCCATCGTGGAACACTCGGTACGCACATAGCAACGGGTGAATGTTACCATGGGCGTATGCAAGCACGTACGCTGTGTCTTACGCTGAACGCTAAAGTTTATGGACGCGACAGTATCTAATACGCTGGCCACGATTCTTTGCGGAAACTATCGAACGTTTTTGAGTCTTGGCCATGGCGTACACTCGTGTTGCTTGTTGCGTGAACTGTGCAATCCAGTGGTGTGCCCGTTGGGCAGGGAAGCAAGGCTTACCTACATGTAACTGGGCAAGAATCATTAAATTATTAACTCCAACTATAGGCTACAGTGATACACGTTGTGCGAGAGTTGCTGCACTGTAACGCAGACTAATGCATTATGCATGTTGTCATGGTTCTGTCTGTCGGTAATGCTGGCGTAGTATTTTGCAACGCTTTTGATGTCTAATTACAAATGTATTTGAAAGTTGCATGGAAATTGGACTTCTTAAAAATGGTATGTTTTAGCAAAATTGCTAGCAAGTAACAGAAAATTTTCAGGTTGGAAATTTGTAACTGGAAAATTGTTTTCACATTGAAAGAACTATGGTATACATGATGGAGAAGACTCTCAAGAATGCCTACATTTAACAATTTATTGCAAGTAATGATTAGGTAAGCCACTTCAGCTGTAAAGTTAGAGCAATAGCTGTCTGTGTATCTTGGTTATGGCACTATCACTACACACAACGCGTCATGACTAGATGTCTATGATAACAGCAGGCATAAAAAGTTAGACTATCTGGCCCATGATTCATCATGACTAGATTCGCAGTGGAAGAAACTTTTTAGGGCTTTGAGAAGTAAATTTTAGTATGGTTGCTTTGTTAATGTGAATGACACATTTACAGACATAATGTGAATTTATGCTAAGCAACTAAATGGACGAGTCGGAGGGTAGAATTTTTTGCAAACTAAGAGGCTATTGGGGGCGGCTCCAATTAATAAACAGTGTGTTTGCATCATGTCATAGCCATTGCAGTAGCTAGATCTAGCCCACGGTCGTATTGAATTCAACGGAATCTAAAATTTCTAACTGAGGTGAGATGAAAATTAACTTTATCAAAAAGCTTTATAACAGGGTGTCTTATTTTTAGTAGAAGGAACAGTCCAAACTCTGAATGGCATTCTAATTTATAAATTACAATGACACTGTAGTGTAAAAAAATAGTAGTTACTAACACATGGATACACACTACTGCCAAGGAAATTGGCATGGGGAGATTAATTGCTGTGTATGTTTACGTTGGCTTGCTTCTGGAACATGATGTTTCATAAGCGAAGGTACTTTAGATTGGGATGAGTTCCCTTCTGGCACTATAAATATTCATGTGACAACCAGTGCAAATATTGTATTGTAAGAATCTGCATTGTGGGAAGCCCCTAACCTCCTCTTCCCTCCCCCCAATGAACTGACGCGTTGTCAGAATGCCTAGTGCCTACGGAGAATGATTCAATTGGTCCCCTCTGAAAATTCCTCGAACACCTTCTCTCCTTCCCCGTGCCCCACCCCCACCCCATTTGTAAGGCCTGGTTTGTCCACTGTTTTTGTACACTGTCAGATTAGGCACTGTAATTTTGTTACTCTTTATTAGCAATGCTAATGCATTGAAAATACATTGCGCGATAGGCGATGCCATTTTAGTTTGTAACGACTGGTAAAGATACAACTTCCAAATAATGATACGAACGCCATACACTTTCAGTCCACTCCAATACAAGACCAAATGAGTGCGTTCTTTTTCGAGTTCAATACCCCTTGGGATAGATCTAGCTACCTGACAACCTCGATACGCATGCGTCAAAATTGCATGTCAACAACTGATTGTAAAAACTACCTTCTCTCGAGAAATTCAGAAGGGCCTTATATTTACATAAATTTTATCGCTCTGAAGGACATCTCAAAAAATGAATGGTACTCGGTAATGGACGGTATCTAGATACCCAACTGAGATTATTGGACATTAAGTTTTTGTTAAGTGTAACCTTAATTAAAAGGCTTGCAACTTCTTCGGCAAATTTCGACCAATTTCATGGTTACAATGTACATTTCCCCTTTATCCAGAGGATACCACAACCAATGTCGTATATGGATAACGAGTAGTGTTAAAATAATTTGACCTCTGGTTTTTGGTTACCAGAACTTAAGGTCTGGCCCTGCGATGACCTAAGTATGTAGGTATCAAGAGAGACTTTTTTTAGCATAATCTTCTGACCAAAATGCATTGCACGCACTCGTCTGTTGAATATTGCATATTAGATTCCATTGTCAAGCATTCGTAACACACTTCCGGGTTTACGCCGTGTGTAGCCAGATTTGTTTCAGAATTACTGATCTGATGAAGACTAGTATCACTGACAGTCGCCGTCACAATTCATTTTCTCCTTTTCTGAATTATAGACGTCTACACTACAGTTGCTGCAAATACATCGTGGCCAGCGTGGAACACCCTCGGTACGCACTTAGCAACGTGGTAATGTAATTCCATTGGCGTATGCAAGCACGTACGCTGTTTCTTACGCTTGAACGCTATAAGTTATGTCGCGACAGGTATCTAAACGTGTCCACTATCTTGCGGAACTATCACAGTTTTGAGTCTTGGCCATGGCACACTCGCGCGTTGTTTTGCTTGTTGCTTAACTGTGGGTGCAATCCAGTGGTGTGCCGTTTGGGCAGTGAAGCAGTCTTACCTACCTAGTAACTTGGGCAAGAAAGAAATCAATTAATTATTCTCCAACTATAGGCTAACATATACGAGACACGTGTCGTGCGAGAGTTGCTGCACGTTGTAACGCAACTATGCCTTTATCATTGTAGGGTTCTGTCCTGGCGGGAATGGCTGGCCGTAGTATTTTGGGCAACGCTTCTTGATGTCTATCTAATTCAAATGTAATTTTAAGTTGCATGGAAATTGGACTTTTCTTAAAAATTGATGTTTTAGGTCAAAATTTATAGCTAGCAATTAACCAAGAAATTTCAGGTTGAGAAATTTGTAACTGAAATTGTTTTCATTGAAAAATCTTATTAAAACCTAAAATATTATGGGTCCGGGTCCACTCATGTGCGTCTTGCCAAAATGGCCAGAGTGTATGGACAAATGTATGTTGCCAGATTTAAAATTTTGTGACCGGCAGTGTCAATACCATGTACACTACCCCTGTACAAAAATGTATAAAGAGGCTTATTTTGACCAATGGAATGTCAATTTAAAAAAAATGCACTTTTTATATTCTGTACATCTAGTTATAACATGTGATTCTAGAGTCCAACTCAATTTTGTGAGTTTTCCAAAGGATACACAGTTAAGAAGCTACGAATATTCACATTAACAACATTAGATGGAGCTGTTCAATGCAGTATTAGCTGATAGCCCCTGTACAGCACTAAATTGATTCACTGTGTTTTGGTTCAATGGAGAAAAATCAGTAAAATTGATCTAAAAACTTAAAACTAAATCTTAAGAAACTCAGAAGCACAAGAGGTGCACGTTGATTTCATGAACTATCCTATTTTGGTGGAGAAATTACAACCTCCAATACAGTAAAGAATAGGGTCATTGAGGTCACATCAAAAACTGCTACATTGTCTGTGTGTGCGTGCACACTCAGGCTCATAACTTGGCTATGTCATGAGAAAACTCTAATATTAATAATATAAATAATGTGAAACATGGCCTTAATCATCCACTAGATTTGAAAGTACTTCAAAGAATTAGATAACCAATCATAATTCCCCAAAAGGTTCTTACATTACTTCAGAGCAGTTTCTTTCAGTTCCCGTACGGTGATTTACCATTATAATCTAATATAGAAGCATATCTGAACTTTGTAAAAAACTCAAAGCCTGTATTAAAGTTTAAATCATATTTCACCAATAATAGGACTATACCACCAAAAAAACACCCCCATGAACTGATTACAATCTTCGCAGGATATAATTTAGACATATATGAACCGAATTGGCCCTTAAAGGGTGTTTGTATTTATATATCACAAATGTCACATATAAATTAGAAAAGTTCTATGTTGTGCCACTCCTCAATTACCAACCTTGTTTACTTTGAAATGAAAATAACAACCAAAGACTAGTCATCGGCGTAGTCTATTCACAACCGCATACGGCTATAGAAGATTTTACCGCAGATATTGATCCAAGATTATAGCTGCCAGAAAAAGTGTATTAAGTCTGGGAGACTTCAACATTCAGCCTCCGCTAAGGATTTTTATTTGTGTAGCATTTTTGCAACATCTCTTGCTTGATCATATTTGATAGTGCAAACGTATGCGGAACAATTGCTACAAATCTTAAAAACTTTTAGCTTGCAAATGGCAGAAAATTTTATCAAACTGCTATGGGCTAATAGCTAATCGGAGCCCTGTCAACATTGGATCTTCTTACAGATATGTGATAGAGCAACTCATGAAGAGCTTGACCTTTACATGTATATTTCCCATTTCTTCTTCTTTGATACCCCAGTTAAAAACAACCAGAAGAACAGAGCCACTGGTGACAATTCTATACAATCTATTAACTAATAATTATAATCTTGTTTGAATCAGCTCATTTTACTTACTGATATCAACCGATCGTCTGCCAACGATCTCTGGCAACTGATACAATTTTAAATAAACATTCTAAAATGAGAAAAAATAAAAGAATTTCTTAATAGTGGAAATATCGCAAAACTAAAAGAGACATTATCAAATGTCAAGTGGAACGAAATTCCTTGATAACCATAATCTGATGATGATTATACACTTTGTAGATAATTTTACTGGAGGTTTTTTATGAATGAAGGCACAATTTAAAGTGGAAACTTTATTTGCCAAATATAAAGAAATAGTTTTTTGCAATATTTTATTTATACGTAATATGCTGCGATTTTAATTTGAGTAATTTGAATCATGGGCTGCATTGAGCCGTTTTATCGGTGTTTTGGTTGTATAGTATGTCCTTATTTTAAGATATTTGTACATACTTTCGGGTTGACCCCAGTCTGGTTCTTATTGGCTTTTGGTCAACTCCATAAATTTTGTTTTATGAATTTGGCTTTTTTGGTGTAACATATTTTTATGGAAATAGTTGAAGTTGAAGTTGTACTTGATTGACCCCCACATTTAAAAAAGGAAAGTATTTTACTTTCAGTGAAAACACTTTCAAATTAAAATAATGACGTATTAAATTTGTAAACATTCTTAGTTTTTCAAGATGTTTCGCTAATGGCTTTCCCTCTCATTTGCTGTTTTTAAATTTTACAACAAAAGCCATTAAGCTGAATAATAAATTTGACCAGCTCTAGAAATTTGAGTACTTTATGTAGTTTGCAGTGCTCATTTCACTTTCATTTGATATGTTTCCAATTGAATTGTACCCAAAGAAAGTGCATGACCCCCTGTACATTTGAATAGGAGGCCTTTGAGCAACATTCAAATGGGTGCCTACCGGCAACCTAAATAGATAGAATCTCAATTTTCTTACATGTCAAGTTTGTGATAATTTTTAGCTCAAAGTTTATAAGGCGAATGAAGTAGTAAGCAAAAAACTTGAAAAGCACCCTCACGTTAAATTTTTGACCTAAAACGTCAATTTTTAAGAAAACACAAAGCTATTTTCCATTCAACTTTCAAAAATCGGGTATCTTGAGCTCATTTACATATATTTAAATACCAAATGCCTTGCAACATGCCTGAAAAATGTAAAGAGGGGTTTGCTGCTCAAATCCCCTCCCCACCAACCACAAAATTAAGGAACATGCACAGAATCGCTGCCACACTTTTTTCTTTTCTGGTTCCCGAGGTAAAACATTGTTGTCATTTCCTAGTTGAGATACAAAAACACGCCCTAATGAAAGCAAAAATGACCCATTTTACAATAACCCCCACTCCAATTAATAATAACAATAGTCAAAAAGAAATTAAAAAGGAGGCCAATATTTTTTTTTGCCCAAATGACTGGATCAAATCAAAATTACACAAAAAAATCACAAAACGAGAAAACAAATGAAAATGAAATGGGAGGTATTACAGAGTAGAGACATCATTTCAACAAACAAGACATCGCCGGTGTTATACGTCTTATAGGCGTCTAAGGTCAAATACCTTCAAAACACTAATAAAATTAAAACAAAGAAACAATTAAAATTAATTTTATATAATATAACAGATTTTTAACTGTTTGTTATTGTCACAAGAATTTGGTATGTCCAAAACATTACATAACATCAAAATACACAATTAACACACAATTTATATAACTGTACTTTTAATGTTCAAAATAGCTTTGCAGTTCAACGATGGCTATGTCCTCCTCAGCGAAGACTTCCAAAAATGACACACACAGTTTCTACAAAACTCAGTTAATATTCCAGGGAATCTTCTCAGTCCTAAAGGTTAATCCTTGGTCCAGCATTTCAAGACTACGGGGCGTTCCCTCGCCGACAAAGTTCCACAATAATAAAATCCAGGTATATACCACCATCAGTCTGTCCGCTTATGTCCTCATAATATAGGACCACAAATTGGAAGCCCTTTTTTGAATTTCCAAAACTGAACTCTTTGGCTTAAAGAAACGACAGCAGACAATTTTAGCTACATGTATCAAAGCTCCGTCGGCATCCAAAATAATAAATCCTGGCCTACATCCTCGAAAAAAATGTTGGGGGGGGTAACTTTGACCGATTTAGGGAAAGGTGACCCCCTTTCCCCCCCCCATTTCAATTTTGATCGAGTCATTGTTGTCAACAGCTTCCTCCCCAGGCCCACCAACATTGATTGATGGGGCTTGGGGAAGAATTTGGTAAAAGAGACCTCTGGCTTCTAAAGACTATGACTTACCAAATTCGATCCATTTTGTGACCATGGCAATGATTCCCATATACACCTTACCTGGCACAAAAAGTTCTCGGCATGTTTTTCCGATGAGTAATTGTTGTGCAAAGTCAGACCATTTTGGAAGTTTTCGAAATATACCATGTTGGTGCCTATCTTGCTCTTTCATTTAATACCTTGCTTGTAAAAAAGCGTGCAAAAATGGCTGTGGTAGAAAGGGCCCGAACGAACGCAAACCCCCCAAACCAAAAGTTGCAGTAGTTTTTGGATTTTTCATGATGGTCACTGTGTGGTACAAAAACGCAATAATACGTTGTATTGATTTTACACAAGAGGTTTCCGACTGAATGAGCGAGAAACCTACTTGCAATATGATTGTGGGTCCCGGTTCGTGTCCCAGTACACTGCACTGCAATGCCCATTGAAAAATCCAAAAACTGCAACGTTTGGTTTTGGGGGTTTGCCACGTCTTTCGGGCGTTCTTATCTTCTCATCCATTTTTGCACGTTTTTCACAAGCAAGGTATTAAATGAGAGCCAAGACCTAGGCAACAAATGTATATTTCGAAAACTTTCAACATGGCTGACTTTGGGACCAACTAATCGCAAAAACATGCCGAGATCTTTTTGTGCAGTGTATTGCATCAAGGTGTTTCCAAATATTTTTTTCGAGATTGGTAGATTAGAAAAACAATCTACCATCTTGAAGTAAACTAGCTATACTTATACTGTATAGCTCCAGAGCTCTAGTTCATCTCCTGATTTCAACTGCGGCAGGGAGTCCTTCCGTGGTAGTATTTAACTACACAGATAGATTCCAATTCTAACAATAATCATTACAATCATTCTCATGCATAAACATACCTTACACTAGCTGACCAATCGAATTCATCACCGAATTACTCACTTCATATATATAACTTTGTGGGGGAATTCCCTAGTTCTGCAATGTTTTGATCTCAAACATAACAAGTTTCTAAGTTTAGCATACTTTGGGAATTCCCCACTTCCTTATTGTGCAATCTAAACAGTTGAACTTAGGCATAAACAACTCTAGGGATCCCCTTTTCTCTCTTTTATAGTAACAAAGTGCTTTTCCCTTGAGAAATCTTTTCTCCAATAAAATTGAGAAACATTAAATATTTTTTAAAGTTTAATCAGAAAATGGATGCCATAATAACACAGGAAAAAGATTCTCACATTGTTTGGAGTTGAATGGGATTTTCTTTAATTTTTTTGTATCGCACATTTCCTCGTATATTTCCAAAATGTTTCAGAATAGTCCCTTTCTAAATTCATCAATTTCTGAAGAATGTTTTTCTGAAAGTATTTTTTGTGTGTGTGGTGTGTGGTTAAAAAATAAATATTTTAAATATTTTTACTAAGTTTTCTAAAAGCATTAACTGTATGCAAAGTATCAGCAATTTTTTAATATTATGTGAAATAATTGCTTTATAGGGAGAACATGGCCTACTGGTTAGGATTTTGGCATTGGTGCAGGGGTCCCCTGTTTCAACAAACCCTGGTATCACTATCCGAGTTAATCGGTAGTAAATTCTGGATTTATTTGTAGGAACTATTGAATAGTTCTGTTCTCTCCCGCATTTCAATTTTGAACTTGGGCAAATGAACCACAAGAATATCCCGTCCTTCGGAGGGGACGGTTAAGGAACCGTCGGTCCCATGTACAGAGGTCATACCTGTACATGTATCACAGTGCCATTTAAGAAGAGTAGGGTGGTACCCCTGATTGTCCTCAAGTTGTCTCTGGCCAGTTTCAAGGATACCCCTAGTAGAGTGGTTAACTACTGTTGGGTATACCTCTGTCCTCGGTCCTCATAAATTGAAATTAATAAATAATCTCTACGTCATGATTGTACCATTTTTGGTCTTGAGGTACATTTTCTGTATGATATTACTTCTATATTAAATACCTTTTTCTTTTTTTTAATCCAACCCTTTTTATCAACTTTTCTAGGCAATTTAATAGTAAAGTATCAGTACAAGAAATAAGTTTTTTTACCTTAAAAACTGCAAGCAGAAACATTTTTTGGTGTTATCATACTTCTAATTGTCACAGAATAATGTGTCAAAAGTCTAAAAAATCAACAATGGGGAATCTATAAAAAATATTGGGTAAATTTTTGTGAGCAGGGTCAAAAGTACAAACAGGTCTAATTGTTTTTGAAACCTACACCAACTTGTTCATCTGGTCAGAAGGATTACAAAACAGGTATAGCTTACCATATCTACGGTCATTAGTTTTCATCACGATTTATAGGCTCCATACCTTTCAAGGTCATCCTGGGGTATTCTTTTAGAGGCTCCTATTTTGACAAAACTAGTCTCAAATTGTTTTGTCTGGTCATATTCTATAACAGAAAATCGCATATTTACCCTGCAATTGACATTTTAGTATTGTAAATTAGATGGTAGCATTAATGAACCCCATAGGATATATATACCATTATTTTGACCTCTAATTATGTTACCAAATGATGACATTAGTGGCAAGTATTAATATTACCTGGTCCCATTGGGACTATAGGAAGAATTTGGGTCAATTTTGAAAAGATCGGAGCATTAATAAAAAGGTTACCCCCAGGATGACCTTGAACCTTTAATGCCTTTATCTCTAACTCGCATATAGGGCACACTATACCTTTTTTAATCCTTAGGACATGGCAAAATGTTGGTAGAGATTTCAGTTTATATTTTCCCCTGTACAATCGTGCTTCCCCCTGCAGTCATGGAGCAAGATGTGCCACCACTCCTTATACTTCTAGACTTTGATATTGTATTCTCTATTCTCTCATCATATCTCAGTAATAGCAACACCACATTGTTTCTGTTGGCAATTATTTTGAGGTCAAACATTATTTTATTTATTATCTTGTACGAATCCTCAGAAATCCGTTGGTAGTGAATGATGTGCATATACGATCTGCTTTGATGCCATATGAGCATAGGATCAATTTCCATAATTCATAAGTGTCATACTAACACCAGTTAGTTAAAATAATAAAGATATCATACAGTGTATAGAATATGGTTGCAACTTATCAACGTGTTAATCTTGGCCCTGTAGGTCACCCTAGTTTACATTGTACAGATCAAGTTTCTTCATACAGAAGTAAAAAGTTTTATAAATCATGTGTATCAAGGTCCTTGATAAGTGGTTCATGCTGAATTATGTTTTTAGAGTACTTGTTGTTACTTAATTGTGTATTTCTTTTATTTTTCACAGTGTCTGCAAGGTGAGTAGCTCCTTTTGAATGCATTATGTTAAGACACTGAACAAGGCCGTAATCAGGATTTAATTTGTGGGGGGGCGAAACTTTCAAAATATGTGGACATAGTGAACCTCCCCCCCTCGTGAACCCTACCTCCCCCCCCCCCCCGGTCCTTTTTAGCGTTTGAAGCACTCACATCACCAAAAGTTTACTTCTTGTAAAAATTTCTCTTATTTTTGGACCTTTTATGGAAATATTCAGGCAAAAGTATGTCACTTTTCCTTAAATTTCCGGAGTTCCAGATTTTTTTGGCCCTAAAAAAAAGTTATGACAAATGTAAAAAAAATATATTTTTAATTTATAATTTTTTAGTTCAAATTTCCCGAATCAAAAAAGTGTATAATGATCAAGTAAATGTAAAATTGCATAAAAAACCCAGTTTTAAGTACCAAAAACTTTATTTAAGAAAGTGTGTGTTATATGTGGCTCAGGTATGGGCAAATGAGCTAATTAAATATGCATAATTGCTGTATCGCTTGGATATACAACATTCCATCTCTATGTGAAAGACCACTTTGCCATACATCTTTTGTGAGAATCGTATTGAGTCAGTGCTTGTGGGCCAAATTAAAATTAATTTTTTTGATGGAATTGTCTCAATTCAATAATTACTTACTTACTTTATGCCCCGTTGAGATGGGGTGCGGGTGGTTGGGGGTGGGGGGTCCAAGGGATCTCGTGGAGGGGGACGGTCATTAATAGGATGCCACAATTATTCCAATTTAGCTATTCCTAGTGCACCTTCCCCGTGAGTGCCTTGAACTACTGATGTGATCTTTTACTCAGATTTATTTTATCTCAAGTCAGTGGTCCTTTTGACCAACTTTGGTGGTCATAGGGTACTTCTACACAAATTGACCTATAGATGACCTTGGCCTTTGGGTCACTCTGATGAAACCCTGATAGCAACAAATCAGACTGTCTTCTCCTACATTCATGTAAAAAAATCAGACCCATGTCAAAGCATAACAAAATGCATAACCGGCCGAAAGACAGATCTAATTTTTTTAGTAGTATGGGGAAAAATTTATAGGCCTAAACTGCTTGTGGATTTGTGATTTTGCAGATGTTGGACGCAGTTGTATCTTGCGAATCCATTGGAGGGAAGAACATATGTGGACTGTGGTATGCACATGGGGTATGAAGACAATGTAAGTATCAGTCATTAAAGTTCACAGAAAAACTGCACAAGATTAATTAATAGGAAGTAACCACAAAATAATTTGAATTATTTGTTTTTAAAACAATGGATAGGCCAATTAAGAAAATTTGATCACCACCTAGAGATAACACAACAAAGGGTAAAACCTTCCGTTTTGGCCCCACATCTATGCCCTGGGTGGATGGCCACATAGAACATGACGGGGAAACACCAATCATTAATTCCACTCTTCAGACAAAACTGATTAGTCAATGAATTTGAAATGTAGCAACAGGGTAGAACATGATGAGGTCATGCATGTGTTGGGCAGGTTATGATATTAGTGAGCTCATTTGCCATTTTTCAAGCCAAATCATTAATCCAATCCCCCTAGATTTAAAGTTCAACGAAGATTTCACATTCATGTGTCACGAAAAAAAGAAATGATTTTTAAAATATTTAAAGTACTGATTTTCCATCAAAAATATCCCCATCTGAAGGATGAAGCTGGGAGAAAGTTCTTAAGTATACAAATTTTGAAATTTATAATTCGTATTGGAACAAATAAGAAATTCAGATGTTTTATATTATGAAATCTAAGCAAATTAAAATCACCCTTTTCCCTATTTTAAGACATTTCTGTAGCCAAATAAGGTCTTACAAGGTAAGAAATCTCATTGAGTGTAAATCTATTGAAATTACTATATGACAAAATTATTTGGGTCCCTCAAAATCCTCTTGTTGCACCTTTAACTGACAATAGTCATAAATTAACTTCTAACACTGGCCTGGTGATAAAACATGATGAAGTCATGTGCTATGTTTTGGACAGGTTATGAATATCAATTCGGTCATCGCATAGGTTCATAAAAGTGATTTTTAAACCACACTGTGGGCCCATCTGAATAAGACTATTTGCACGATCCCCGAAATGCATCTCATCGGTGCCCATTTCCATCCCGGGAACTTGGACCAGAGGTAGTTTACAAAAAATATTGTTGTTAGTTCGCGTCGCCGAACAGTGCCTAAATATACACATACAAAGTACCTTTCACGTGAAGTTATCTTACAAAAATGTAGAGATATCTATGAAACAAAAAACAATCGAGCACTGGTGTTGAAATTCACGACAAAAAGTGATATTGTCGATCGTACTGTGCCTACTTGTCACCGTCGGACGAATTACAAAACTATAGTACAACGTCACAATAGGGTAAGTTTCTGGTATTTCGTTACGCTCTAACCGTATGTTTTTTAGCCGACTTGAGGCATGGTACAAGTTCCGGATGGAAATGGGCACCGAATGGGATGCATTTCAGGGATTGTGCAAATAGTCTATTCAAGAGAAGATATCAGTAGCTTCCCGAATGCATTGCGTCAAATGGAGTTTTGTACAGATAATAGTGAATCGTTTAAAGATGAAAAACTGGCTAAACAAACAGTAATGATCACAAAATTGCATTTTAAGAATGTTTATCTCGACGATTCACAGGTCTACCTGTACAAAAATCTCCATTGGGAAGCAATGGATTGTGGGAAACTACTGAGATCTTCTCTTGTGTTAATTCTTGTTAATCTTGCAATCTTTCAGAGAAAGTTCGCTGACTTTTCGTACTACAGCACTAGGTCTGGGAGGCTAAAGACCACGTGGACTGTGTCATAATCACGTACGTGTTGAATTCTTCAAATTTTCAACGTTTGTGGTCAAAATCATGTGAAAAATTCTCCAAGAGTATTTTTGGCAGTTTAAAAGACTGTTCTACAGGTCCAAATGAACAGAACTCTATCAAACAGCATGCTATTACCCAGCAATTGGCTATTTTAAACGTCAAAAAGTGCTCCCAGAGCGATTTTTTTAAATTCCCATAGAACCAATGGTTAGTAAACATTGGCCAGAATTTTTGTAGGCGCAAACTGTACTTTACAACCTTAGACGTGAGAACATGTTGCTTCAGCTTGGACAGCACATCTCCTCTGATGTGTAACATATAGATGGTGCAATCTAGTCCTTAAACATAAAGGGTGCCGTTGTTCCGATCGTCTTGGGACAAATTCACATACCCCCCACCACCACCCACGCATTACAACGGAAGTAGTATCAATTTTGATATTAGTGAAAGGCCGCATTTTTCTCATTGTCGTCCTGAAATTTGAGCCCTGAAATCCATTTCATTCCCAAGATATAAACAAAAAAACTGCCGTTTTAGTGGTTACCATCAATATATAGTTATAGTATGAATAGGCTTTGCAATACGCATTATTTGTTCTCTACCGTCAAAACCGCCAAGTTTGTTTTCCCACGATACTTGTGGGGCGTATATGCCAGTGCAAGGCTCTCATATCAAGTAGAGAGCACAATACATATAAATGGGAAAACAAAGCACCTTTAAAAAGGGCATTTCCATTTATCATAGTCATCGGTGAGTGAAGTAATGAAAATAAATTCATTTACCTAATCAAATTGCATTGCAAGACTTTTGGTTAGTATTATTGTATAGGGCCTTTTACTTCAGGGAGTTTGGATACATTGTGTAGATTTGATTATCCAGGTTGTAAAATTAAATTCATTATCATGAAAGATTTAATCAAATCATGCTAGAATTAATGTTTTAATAAGGATCAATGCTGAAAAAGCTGCCCAACATTAGTTAGCTGGAATGCATCTTGGATAAGATGTGAAACGTTGCCACTCATAAAAATAGTCCAGATGATTTGATTTAAGGGCACAAAGCGAGTTTTTGAGGATAAAAATTTCTCTTCTAAATTTGCACTCGATAGGCTGTAGGACACCTACCGAGAACATCCAAGGTTTCATTGGACAAAAAAGTAGAAAAACAGAACCAAAAAACTATGTGTTGAACTTGCCTGCTGTTCCTATTAGGCTCCTTAGGAAGCTGCGTTGATTTCTGTCGTGCACGAAGAAAATACTAAATCGACTTTTATTATGAAGATGTTTTCCAGCTTATTCACTTCATGCATCAGTAAGTATTCTAAATATGCAAAAATCCGGGTTTCAACAAAAAAATTGGGGTGCACTTTCCGGAAGTCGCCCTCTGTCTCTTTAGTCTTTCACCATACCTGGATTGTTGGGATGGGGATGTATGCTCTTAAAGATGCAAATAAGGTGCAGTCCAAGACCTTTTTTATCACTTTGTATAACCTATATCTTAGCAGTCATAACATCAATTTGAATTTTAATCCTTATCTTGCAGTCATTTCCACTTTGACCACTGTGGAGCCTTTGCCTTACATGTTCAGAAATGGTTAGGCTATGATGTGGCATCCTATCTACAGACACAACCTACAAAGGCTATTTGTCCGATTCTCTTGGTGAGTATAAAAAAAGGTCTTCAGGGAAACTGGTGTGTTCCCAGTAAATGGAAGATCACAAATTGACAAAGAAGTTTGTTATAAAAATTAGTTGTCTAACTTGATCACCTACTATTTGTTAATACCGATTACAATTTTAAATCGGTCCAGATTTGATTTTTTTCTGGGTATTTTTTTTTTGTGTGTTATCATCGCCGTTTCGACAGCCAGAAGCTGCTAGAAAGTGGGAGATCGATTTAGGCAAACCATCAACATCGGCAAAATAGTAGGAACAACATACTGTTATTTAATTACCTCAAAATGTTGATTAAAATATTATTTTCTCAATTTTTTGGAGAAAAGTTTTCCTAATGGGAAAAGTATTTTGTTTACTATAAAAGAGAGAAAGGGGAATTCCCTGTTGTTTTTGCAGGGTGCACCTGTTGGATTGCACAGGGGGAAGTGGGGAAAATTTTCCCCAAGATGGTAATTAAACTTAGGAAAATCTGAGTCAACTTGTTTATTGCTTGAGATCAAAACATTGCGAAATCTAGGTAATTCCCCCATAAAGTTATATATGAAGTGAAGTGATGTAATTCGGTGATGGAATTTATGTGAAATCCGATTGGTAAGCTAGTGTAAGGTTATGTTTTATGCATGATGAGGATGTAATGATTATGTTAGAAGGGGAAGCAGCTGTGTTTGTGAAGTTAAATAGTACGTGTGACTGAAGGACTGAGGCCAGCCGTTGAAATCAGAGGAGCTGAAAACCAGACGCTCTGGAGTCTACAGTATAATTATAGCTTAGTTTAATCTACAATAATGGTAGATTGAGTTCTACATCTGTGCCAGGAATTTAATACTTTGGATGCATGCCGCTGGAGCTTGATATCTAAATTGTCTGCTCTGTCTTAAGCTAAAGAGCTTTAGTTTTTGGATTCAAAAAGGGATTCCCAGGTGTGGTACTATATGAGGACATAGAAAACAGATCTGATAGTGGTAAAATACCTGGATTTTATTATGTGGAACATTAAGTGTCGTAGAAGGAAAGCCCCATCGTCTTGAACTGCTGGACGAAATTATCTTCAAGACTCAGAAGATTTCGCAGGAATTATACCAGGATACATATGTGCACTTCTGCGCGGTCATTTGGGAGTCTTCGCTATGAGGCCATATCATCGTGAACTGCAACACTTTCAAAACAGGACACTAGTAAACCCAAGTATCTTAACTAATTGTGTGTAATTATGTAATGTTGTTTTGAATACCAAAATTCTTGAACCAATTACAAATCATTAAAACTGTCATATTATTAAATTTAGATCACTTGTGCACAAGGCTTGTTTATTTGTGTTGAATTTGAAAGGTATTCGGACCTTTGACTTCTACGAGAGTCATAACAATACACACTTTGTGTTACATAAAAAATAAATTATTTGTTTTCAGTTTCAATTTATTTCAACGTTTGGCCATCATTTGGACCTCTTTGATATTAAAGTTTAATCAGTATAGAAAATAAGCAAAAAACTGAGAATCGGCCCAATCAAAAATACCGATAATATCAGTGTATTCTCTATTAGAAATGGGCAAGAAGTCAAATTGTCTTTGAAAGATATTTTCATCTAACTAAAATATAATGTGCTTGACTTATTCATGAAATTTTCCCAAAAAAAATTATGTACTGTAAAATATCACCCAACCTTGTTACATGAGATTGGAAAGGGTCATGATTAACATACTAAATCAAAGGTCTGACCACCAAATGCTTAGCGTCGACGTAGTTTATATGTAGTCTTATTCCAAAGTAGGCCATGTTTACCAGTACAGATCAAAGTTACATCACTTTATAACAATATTTATGTTCATAGTGACCTATTTTTCTACAGGAAAGATTCAGGAAAAATCTCAGTAGAACGGAAGGGAGAGACAAACTTCTTTACGTCTGCTGTTGTAAGTAGCTATTTGAACCTAATAAACATCATTTAAATTAGCATTTATTGTATAAATGATAAACCTGGTGGGATCCCCCCATTAATTTTTTTCTGTTTTCTAATGTTCACATTTGTTTTGTAGGAAACTACATTTTGGGGATTCTATTTGCATGCTTCATGCTCAATGTGCTGCCATTTTAATTTCCAGAGATCAAAGGACTGATGAAGAAAAGTTTGTAGTGGTAAACCTTCACCAACAGTCCAAGTAAGCAAATAAGTATTTTTTCTTTCGTCAGATAAATGTTAAAAAAGTGCAACCTTTATGAGATTCGAACAGACAACTTTGTATCACCTTTGTACAGGAGTGCACCGCTTGTGATTTAGTTATCATCCCATAGTTGATATTCAAATGATTGTCACGCCCATCAGTGTTCTTGGAAGTGCATTTACCTGGTACATTTAAGTCGACCCATGTTCATCATGATTTGTACTCTCGCGTATGCGCAAGGGCACCAGTTTCAAACTTCAAAGCAACAAACATGCCAAAACTATCCTTTTGCTTTCGATTTGGCTAAAATATGGTTTCCAGCATTTAGAGATAGGGAAGGGGGCGGGGTAAATTAACGGGTGAAATTTGTAAGTGATTTGAGATCAGCAGGACTAAAACAAAAAAAAACAGAATAAGCGAGTTGTTTTAAAAAGTAAAATGTTGCATTAGCCATCCCTGTTAGATTAATGATAAACATAATAGACTTATATTTCATCTTAGGTTGACGATGAGATGGAGATTAAGGCATACTACGCAGGGCATGTGCTGGGTGCCGCCATGTTCTATATCAAAGTGGGAGACCAATCAATGGTCTATACAGTAAGTAAAGAGATCAAGGCATACTACGCAGGGCATGTGCTGGGGGCCGCCATGTTCTATATCAAAGTGGGAGACCAATCATTGGTCTATACAGTAAGTAAAGAGATCAAGGCATACTCCGAGGGCATTGATGGGTGCCGCAGGTCGATATCAACGTGGGGATCCACTCATTGGTCTATACAGTAAGTAAAGAGAGGAGGATCAAGGCATACTACGCGGGCATGTGTGGGATGCAGCCATTGTTCCTTATCAAAGTGGAGACCAATCAATGGTCTATACAGTAAGTTAAAGAGACAAGGCATACTACGCAGGCAGTGCTGGGGGCACAATGTTCTATATCAACAGTGGGAGACCAATCCTTGGTCTATACAGTATAAGTAAAGAGACCAGGCATCTACTACGCCAGGGAATCATGTGATGGGTGCGCACTGTTTATATCAAGTGGGAGACATCATTGGTCTATAAGTAAGTAAAGAGATTCAAGGATTACTAAGCAGGGCATGTGCTGGGGGCCGCATGTTCTATATAAAAGGGGCGACAATCAATGGTCTATACAGTAAGTGAAGAAGACGTTTAACTTGGGTGTCAACACTCGCCGTTATCTCCTTGTACAGGAGTCGTAAGTTGTTGATCGTTATCAACCCCCAGTTGATATGCAAAATAACGCGTACGCCCGGACGCAGTGTTCACGAAGGCGTATACGCGGGTCGCTTAAGTCGACGCGCTGTTCCGTTTAGAACTTGAGTACGCGTAATTACAACAAGGTGCAAACGGCAAAGCAACCCAAAACAAACCACAACTATCGTTTTGCTTGAGATTTAAAAAAAAAATATTAGTCTAGGAAGCTTCTGTCGAACTGGGAAGATTTAGTGTTATAAGGGAGAATAATCAGGTTCCTCTATACACGATATTAGTAAGTTTTCCTACAGATTTAGTTGTTGAAAGGGATTCAAACATGTTTCAGGTGGGTCATACAAATCAACACCTCTGCATTCCGATGCGTCCGCGTATTTTATCCCGCTCGGGCGCCTAAAGCCGCCCTCGCGGGATAATAAAAAAATACGATTTAGCATAAAATATATGCGGACGCATGATGCATTCGTTTGTTATTTGTGATGAACCACTCTGTACATGTTTGAATCCTAAATCAAACAATTATGATTCATCTCAAGACGATTGGGATGTATCTGAGGATATAGGGGTCGTGTGTCAGGGGCCCGTACCACGGTGGGGGAGAGATGGGGTTGCGAGGAGGGGGACGGGTCGCACCCCCAAATTCCCACCCAAAAGGGGCAAAAGGTCCCATTTTTTCTTGATATTTTCAATAAAAAGATCCAAATTTAGCAGGAAATTTCAATAAGAAGTCCACTTTTGGTGGGTGAGATGTTTAAAAAATGCAAAAAAAAGGACCCATATAAGGAAGTTAGTCCACCTTTACCAAAAAAGGTCCATTTCATGATCCTACCTACCCAAAGAAATCCTGCATACGGCCCTGGTTGTGTGTTAAAGTTGGAAACAGAATTAGATTGAAAATTTACATGGAATTGGTTTGCGTCATTTAGTACGGGTAGGCTCTGACTGTTGTGAGCATAACAGGATGCAAAATTCGGACGAGAATCACAGAATCTATTCTCACAGGGATTATCATAGCATCATGCAGTGTGGATCAATTTTTTCCCCATTGATTCATGTATTAAGTGTTGTCATTTCAAGTAAATTTGATTCTTGCAAACTCTGGATGAATTTGCATCCATGATAATCATTGACCAGAGCATGTTCAATCAATGATTTAAAGGTGCGTGTTCCAAGGTTTGCTAGCATGTTCTAGACGTGATATGGGAGCCTGACACTTGTACCACACTGACCATCAAAGTACCATGGAAACAACTTGCGGTTTTCATGCACTAGAAACGATAATGCATACTTATAAAGTGCTATTCACTACGTATGATAATATTGATGGTTAATTAACCATTAAAATGGTACTTTTTATCTGTTCTTGAAAAAGAAATGGATTTGAAAACTGCAATTTCAGTATGCCAATGCAGAAAAATAAGGCCTTCATCTGATATAAAAATGATAATACTTCCGGTTTTTTAAATAAGGGGGGCGGTCCCAAAAGGCTGATCGGAACAAGCACCTTAAGGTTATGTAAGTCCCATTAGATATCTCATAAATGGACTAAAATGACTAATAATGAAGGAAAACGCCCATACGAGATAAGATAGTTACATGCTACCTGCAGCTCAGCTTTCGATCTGAGGTAAGGGGAAAATTAATAATAGGTGATAGGGTTAGCTATTAAAAAAGTATTTTTTGATTATGTTCTCATCCAGGGAGATGAACCTTTGAGAATTTAGTATGGTAAAGACAAAAACGGTTGGTTTGAATTTGTTTTTCATGGCCACATATTGGAAAAAAGAATTATTTTTAGAACTATGTAGCACTTCATGAGGATATCATGGGACCCCACCTTGAGAATATCCTTTTGTATCAGTTTTAGTCACAAAACTTAGTGCGGCAAATCTACTTTTAAGTGTAAAGAGTAAATCTCGCTTGATCGCACCATGTATGTTGTAGGTTTACTTGTTAATAATATTTGCCATGCATAATGCAACATTGATGAAAGTATTTTGTCTCATGGTATTCAGACAATGAAACGCGCCCATGACCCCTACGCCCTATTGTTTCAAGATGTAAGGCCTCTTCAAGCTTCAGGTGATATATTTCCTGAAGGGAGATGATTTGTTTAAATATTTAACTGTCTTTCTATAAATGTTGGTAATTTAAAATTTACTAGTGTGTAGTTTTCATTTCGGTATATGGGTTTAACGTTTGTTTCGTGTTAAATGTTGATGTACTTTTTCATGATGACACAATATGACACAAAGTGTGTTGAGTTGTCATTAAATTTTTAATACGCACGCCACTCATTATTTGCAGGCGATTACACCATGACACCAGACAGACATCTAGGGTAAGAAAAGTTAGTTGATCCTTCAAGAAATAGGACACAAATAATATTTTAAAGAGTGAAAAGCCAGGAATCAAGATAGAGGAGGAAGTCCCATTTGTGAGAAAGATTCCATTTCCATTGCCAATAATTAAAGTTAATTAGTAGGATGTGTCAATTTTGCTCTAGTAATATATTTTAGGCAGCATTTCCAGATCACTACCGACCATGTATATTTATTAATCTTTCCCTGGAGATGACCAGCGCACATGAGTGTTTAAAAAAAATGTTCGCTTAGCCGGATTAAAACCGGCGACCTCTGTATTACCAGAGCGGCGCTCTTGCCAATCAAGCCAGGGCTGGTAGAGGAGCGATAGATATTATCTGTAGGTGTTAGGTCCGAAAGGCACTCTGACCAAGCGCACATGGGTTTGGGTTTTTTTTTTCAACACTCATGTGCGCTGGCCATCTCCAGGTAAAGATTAATAAATATACATCCTTGTCGACCTGAAGAACTATGTAGTTAAAATTTCACTGCCTAGCATGCACAATGAACTCACCACCAGGTGGTGACATACACAAATTCAATGCTTTCTATTCTGCTTAACTTCAATTTCAAAAGAGTTTATATATGGATGGAATATTAATTCCCCTTAAGAATTGCAAATATTTGCTGCAAGCAACTCCAGGAAAATATCAAAGGCATTTTAGATGATCACATGTATAGAATACTGGCTATCAATAAATTTGAGCCTTAGGTCCTTTTAGAATACAAAAAAAAAAAAAAAGAATATACTGGTTCTCTTTCAGCTTATTCCTTAAACGTGCTATCATTCTATTCAATCTCAGCAGCAATATTTTGATCCCAATCTTAATTAAATGGAATGATCTAGTGTATTTTCACATTGTTTGATATACATTAACCTCTATCTTGTACTTGTTTACATTTATTGGGCAAGATTTGCCATATGTACCGGTCTCCTTTGAAGATACATGTATATAATTTTTTTGTGGCCGCCAGCTATAGCTGGAGACGCATTAGCAAACAATCTGTTGTGCGTATGTATGTGTGTGTGAGTGTATGTGGTTGTGTTTTGTGAGCCTCCAGCTATAGCTGGCAGGACCACTTAGAGCAATCCATTGTGCGTGTGTAGGTGTGGTGTCCTAAATTGTTAAGTGTTTTTTTTTAAATTGACCTCATTGAAAAGGTGAACTTCAATTGGAACAAAACTTCAGTCATAGATGCACAATGGTGATTCCTCATTGTTTTGATGAGGTCAAAGGTCATGTTGAAATGTCAAAGGTCATGTGAGTCCCAGTTGAAAAATGGGCTAAAATGTCAAATTGACCTAAATTTAAAACTTGAAGTTCAAGTGGAACAAAACTTGTGTCATGGTGCACCATTCAATCCCGCATAGGTTGATGAGGCTTAAAGGTCATGTGCAGGGCAAAGGTCATGGGGCGGCCCACAATGCTTATATTCTTTGAATATAGCAAGCTCGAAAGTTGAGAACCGCGTAATTCCTAGTTCAATTGACCCATTGAAAAGTTGCAGTTCAAACTTGGAACCAACTTGTCGTCATCGTTGCACCATGGGATCCCTCATATGTTGATAAGGTCAAACATCATATGCCAAGGTCAAAGGTCATGTGAGGTCAAGTTGAAAATATGCTAAAATGGTAAGTTTTTTTAAATTGCATTTTTTTTTAAAATTTGACTTAAGGTAGGATTATCGGCTACGGCTTCATGCCCAGATCTTGTTGAAATTCTCATGAAATGTTGGTATTGGTGAAAGAAACATGTGTGCCAAGTTTTAATTTTTTCCAAAAAGGCAGTTTAGAGATATGTCATGTAATGCGTTTGCAAATTCCCATAGACTTTGTACAGGGGCTGATTTTGGCAGTATAATGGGGCAATTTTGTGAAAAACTACACATTTTATTTCAATTATTTCTCAAGTAATTGATGAGTTATAAGATTGGTGTTTGTTTTTAATGGTTAAAGAAATATCAAAAATCCATACAATTTTTTATTTTTATGTGTGTCATCAAAAACAAAACTGATAGTCACAACAACACTTTTTTGTTGAAGTATTTCTAGAAATACTGAAATATCCACTTTTCATAATTTTTCCTAGAAAAAACTGCAACTCCCTTGGTGATGAATAAGGTGTCATATGAAAGGAAATCAAATTTAGAAAATTCTCACGTTAGATTTTGCAGATTGAGTGTTTCTATTTGAAATAATAGGTGTTTTTAATTTTCCCTAAATTATTTTTCCCTAAAATAATTTTTTCTAAAGAATTAAACACTTGATTCCAAAAAGCCAACGTAAGATTTTAGGTATTTTGTTTATACACACAACCCTAAAGTTTCAGCTTAAAAGCACCTTCCATTTAGGCTGGGAAAAATTATTTATTGTAAAAATTAGGGAATTTTTAAAAAATAAATAAAAACACTAAAACAAATCATGCCGTCTTGAAAATGCAAAAATTTGTGCAGGAGAGTTCAATCCTTACCATAGTCAAGTTTGGACTAATTGATTCAGGGGTTTTGATTTTACGGTAATATTTCTGTAACACCATTTTATCCGATGATCCTACCTTAATTGAAAAGTTGAAGTTCAATTGGATCCAAACTTGTGTCATAGGTGCACCATAGGATCCCTCATATGTTGATGTTGATGAGGTCAAAGGTCATATGCAAAGGTCACAGAGTGGCCCACAGCTAATATTCTTTGAATATAGCTAGCTCGAAAGCCGAGAACCGCGAAATTCTAGTTAATTTTTGGCCTTATGGTTAGGGTATTTGTTAGTGTAAGGCCACAAATATGAAATAATTTTTTTCCTGTACAATTTTAAAGAAGGGGTACATATGGAACTCTTTCCCTTTATTGCAATACTACTTTTCTTTTTCACTTGATTTGCCTATAGATCTGCATGGATAGACAAATGCAGGCCAGACCTACTCATCACAGAGTCCACATATGCCACAACAATACGAGACTCAAAGAGGTTAGTGAGGTTTATGTTGAATAATGAATGCCAGTAACCCAAGATACCAATAGACAATGCAATAGATGATTGCATTACATATACCTGGCCTGAATTCAAATTTTACCTGTGTGCTTATAGTACTAAAAAAATTCTAATGCAGAGTGCACATTTTTTTTTTGTGTGTGTTTAATCATGATATGTTGTCCAAGTTTATCTTGTTCCAGGTTTTGTAGTGGTAGGTATCCACAACACTACATTTTTCTGTCTATAGCTTAAAGCAATATGAGCACATTTTTTGAAAAGAGCACCCCCATTTTTCAAATTTGATATTTTTGCACAGCTATGTTGGTAATTGTCATAAAAACCTACACCTGCTAACGAATCTCAAAAATGCGTATTTATCATAAAATGATGATTTTTTGTAATTAAAGTTGGGATCCTAGAATTGTACTTAACGGCATAGCTGGGAAATGGCTAAGTTTTTGTCCGCCATGATGAAATAGTGCCACCTCAAAAAATGAACCTCTAACTTGCTTTCCTGAACCATAAAACAACTAATAGATGACGTGATACGTACTGGCGCATATTTCCTGGCTATTTCATATTGGAAGGCTGTTGCAGCGCCTTGAATTATCGGGATCCCAATATTATTATTCTAGTTAAACAAAATTCACATTCGTTGCGACACATATAGACATTGTAGAGCTTAACCCATTCACAGGTATAGTTAGTTTACTAGCCAGTTACCAATGGCACTGGTGTGAAAAATCTCAATTTTTTTTAAAACTTGGGCGCCTTCAAAAATGTGCTAATATTGCTTTAACTGATAATTTTGGTTTCAAATTTCCATTTCTCTCCTATTCCGTATGATATTCGTGCAGATTCCATTAATCACAGAAACAAGAGATTTTTCTCCCAATTTGTACTTTATATTTTTTTTTAAACCAAACGCCCCCCCCACAAAAAATTAAAAAACTGAAAAAAATAAACATAATCAGCACTTATGGATAGCATTTGCTTACAGACACATGTTAAGACCACCACAGCCCTTTTCAAGTCTGCAAATTTGCCTAGATGATAAAAATTTTTTGTGCTAGAGAAATATAAGACACTGGGTTTTTATGTGTATGGAAAACAAGGCTTCCGGGCTTTTCCCAAGTATTTTATTTAGAATTGGCACATAAATGTTTATGTTCCGCTGATTACAAAATAATAAAAAACGAAATGCACAAATTGGTGGATGTGTGTTACGACCCACTGCGGTTAAAGTTTTGTATTACAACAAATATTACACTGTGCATTTAGTGTGTTAAAACGTCAACACTCGCTCCATAGCAAGGGGGGAACTGTGAACATACTTGAGCCCATTTGGACGCCATGTTGAAAAAATGTGCCCAAAAAATTGTTCTAATGCCTTTACGAGGTTAACTTTTCTGAACAAACCACTTGCCTGATGTTCTTTGATGTCTGAGGATCATTTTATAAGGGTCGCCAGGCGAAATCCAACGATAAAATGCATTTTTCCATGCCGTATGGATTTGGCGTAGTACTGGATAGGGGCGGTAAATTTCCCGTCAACAAGTTGTTGAATCAAAATGACCGTTGCACATTAGCGTAGCGCCCTTTATGTAATCTATCTCTTGAGTAGGGAATAGGTGCTGTATGGTGTTCACATACCTCATTGAGGTGTCAAAAATCATAGTGTCCTTATGGATTAATTTAACCGGATCAAATCAGGAACATGTCGCATTTCAAGCAGAAAAGGAAATAAGACATCTCTGCTGGCGTTAATGCTTGAACTTTTCTTTGTCACATTCCAGGTGTCGAGAACGTGATGTCTTGAGAAAGTTTCATGATTGTATCAAAAGGCGGCAAGGTTTCTGATCCCAGTGTTTGCCCTAGGCAAGCAGGAGCTAGCATCTTATTGGAGACATACTGGTAAGCTGATACCCACATAGTCATAATACAATTAACCCACAAAAGGCAATTGGATTATGCCCCAAAATACAAAGCAGTTGATATTGCAATATCATCATTCAACACAAATGAACAAAATGGATTTTACTCAGAAATTTTCACTTCATACAACCCCAATTCTTACCCCTAAGAACAAGTGGGTCAGCATGCGGAGCTTGTGACAGGTGAGTCCTGCATCTCACAACAGAACTTGTTCAACATGATTGGGGGTGCTGACAGAAAAATGTCCGATACACAGTTTCAGCTTTATAGCCTGAAAAGAGGGGGGGGGTCGAGACCCAAAACATCACACCAAAACTTAGTTCATGTATTTGACCAATTTTTTTTTTTGTTTGGGGGGGGTTTGAGAGAGTTTTTTTTTGATTGTTATAAAGATCTGCGATGCTGTTTTTGCTTGCTGCATCACACCCTCAAAACAGCAGCTTTCAGACAAAATTTCCGATGGAACATTAGTTGGGGGAAAATGGCCTACTGCCACCAGGGCATCCCCCAGACCATTTTCAACATGATGGTGGATGTTGGTTTGGAAACTGTCCATATTGCCTATACACCAGTTTTTGGCTCTTACCTGAAGAAAGGGTCCCTGAATTACCTTTATTAATTTAGACTTATGAGCAGTCATCCATAGTCCTTACTGTGGCATAGTCTGTTTTTTTTTAAACCGTAAGTAAATTATTGGAGGTAGCATGCGAGTCTTAGGGGATTACATTTAGAGAATAAAGGAAAACCGTTACCACTGAATTTTTTTTATTATCAATTCAAGTTGGTCATATTTTTTAGGCAGAACTAAAATCTGATGGGCCCATCTAGGAAAGACCATAAAATTGTAATATGGGTATAATGTGTTTTAGTTGTAATTCAATTTCAGGACAGAATGAATCTGAAAGTACCGAATTTACTTTTCCATGGATTGACGGAGAAGGTGATTAAGAGCTAATTGAATGATTTGGTAAGCAAAAAAAGTTGGGAGGAATTCGATTGGAACCAAACTTGTTTAGGAATATTAATGCAATCCTCATTTGTTTTATGAGGTCACAGGTCACATGTCCACGGTCAATGGTCATATGAAGCCCTATCAAATTCACAACCCGAAACAGCAGGCGCACAGCAGTCTGAGGACCACAATATTTTTAAAAAGTATTTTTATTTATAAGGTTTATGACATGGCCATTGCAGTGACATGGCTTATTACCTTCTTGAAATGGCAATGTTTTGCATCATTGAAATTACCAACTCAAAACAAGGAAATTCACCGCAAATACGTCCCTCGTACACAAAACATAACAGACACTCAGTGACCAATGGCTTTATGTCCCCGAAAGTGAGGTGTTTTTCACTGGTTATTTTGGCATATAGCAGTTTGACCTCCCAACAACTTGGCCTACAAAACATTTTCCTCAAATCTGCCCTATATGTAATTGTCTCCATGTAGCATGACATATCAACTGGCATCAACTATACAGTGTGGAGACAAATTCAATCCAGTATAAGTAGTGTATAGGGTATATCCTGTAAAATTGAATGTATAATTTTGTTTTTTTTTTTGTTTTCCGTCAGGCTAATCATTATTACAAACTTTTCATCACATGGCCAATCAGAAGAGAAGAAAACTTGGTAGACAAAAATCGCTTTGAATTTGACACATTAAGGTAAGTTGTCATTCAAAAGGGTGATGCACAAATTTATTTATGTGAGTGTGGGACTTTAAGTTTGATTGTTCTAACCTTTAACTTAAAGGTGCATGAGAATTTTCAAGTCATGCATTTTTCTGTGATTGCAGTGATTTCATGAATAGGTAAGACACCAAACTGTGACTCAATAGATTCCCTATCCTTTAATTGGCTACAGAAATACTTAAAAATTTAAAACAAAAAGCGATTTGTATATGCTCATATTTCAAAAGAAAACAAGGGCTGAATTTCCCTATTTGGGCCATTCCCCGATAAAGTGTTCAAAACGATTTTGTTCTTGTCGCTCACATCCATACACAGGTTTTTAAAGGTCACTGTTTGCTCAATTAAAAACTTGATGCTTAATTAATATAAATTATACTTAGGAGTTATGCTTTTCAAAATGATTCTGGCCTATAAAGTTGAACCACCGGGCAAGAAAGTAATCAAAGCAGTAGGCTGATGATGCATAATTCTTGTTTTTTTCGCGCCATGTCCCGCCATCCCAAATATCCATTCTTCAAAATGTGTCCCTACTCGTTACACAAGTGCGCATATCACAGGTGACATGACATTTTTATCGGCCTCTATTATGCCCAATTATAAAGTTCAAAACACGATACTATTGGAATTATTTAAGTTTTGTTAAGAGTTCTCTGAGAGCATGTCGCCAATATTGCAAACAGTTACGTTACCCATAATTCAATTGATACCAAATTTGCCAAAAATAGCGGTAGACGAATGTTCCAATAATATGCCGATAAATCAAGCACAGGTCAATGTATTATACATGTTTTTGCCATAAAAAACTGGTTTTGAATAACAATTCAGGCCTGGTAATGAAAGATATCCCTCCTGTTACGTTCACAGCTACATACGTTCCTTAACCTACCCTACCATCCCCCGCAGCCGCTCTTGCTTAAACACCGTGACACATAGATCTAATACCAACACCATGCTTTTTAGTAATATGGTATAACTGATAAAGATACAGAATTTAAGTCGTTAAAAAGCAGTACTTTTATAAAGAGCGGCACAATTAAGAACAAGGCCGGACAGATACGTTACCCAGATGCGTTACTTAAGTGTTAACGTAGGCAATATACTAAAAAAAATCAGATATTTTTTAAGATCACCCATGCAATGTGTTCCTTTTTCTGAAATATTAAAGTTTACGAGTTTCAATGATTTTTCAGGAATTCATTAAATTGATATTTGGTCATTTTGTAGACCAAACCTGAACACTTTAACGGAGCTAGGCCCTTTGCTCCTATAGAAATGAGAAATTTCACAATTTGTGTAACAAAGAAACAGTTCCCATCTCAATCTTTTCATATGGGGATATTTGGATAGGAAGAGCTTTACACCAGTGGCAAAAATCAGAATTTTCGCATTTTTTAGGGACACCTGTTATTTGAATCTCTCGTTGCACCTTAATGCTAGAGAACAAATATTTAACATATTTTAGCTTTGCTAATGTGCAATGAAATGGTAATGGCAAGTAATGGAAGGAGGTTAATTTTTCACTTTTTTTTTGCTGTGTTTTTACTCCATGTTTCTTTGTGGTGTACCCACTTGTGGTGGAAGCACTTAATGCAATTTACGTGCAGTTTTTTCATGTGATTGGTTTTAGTGTTTTCGGGAGCCTGTCCTCAGGTGCTGTGTGTTTGATCATGCAGGGCAGTGGCTCGCGCATAACTGGGGCCATGGGAGCGCCAATAGGAAATAACTCCTGTATGTAGTATTAGGTAGTTTTAACAACATTATCATCATCAATTTAGGCCATTAATTGCCCATCCCCTCTGGTATGAATGCCTCCATCAAATGAAAAATAGCTGTTTGTTGTTGTGCACCACCATTAACTCTCTCTACTGGAAACATGGCTTAGCACAGGTCCATTTTTCTTTTCTTGGTGAACTCAACATTAAGGGGATGGGCCCAATTAAGGATATGCAGTTTTCATCTTGATAATTGTGCTTTCACTCCAAACCCATGCTGGTAAGTGTTCGCGGCGATATTTCCGCTCCGTTTTGATGCGAGAGCTATGTACTGGATTTTGTAAGCCCATAGAGGTAGGTGGTGTTAAATTAATATTGGTCGACCAAATGGGGCACATTATTCACTCATAACTTCCCAAACCAAACATCCTTTGCTCTAAGATTTCACAGGGAGAAAAATAGTAGCTTTCTCTGATACCAATATGGGTTTGACCACTTCCGGTAAAATCTGGTGCTTCTGTGGACCGTTATACTATTAGCGAATAGCCCTAATTAATTGACCTCATTCCTTGCATGACCTATCTGGTGGCCTTTAATTGTCTTTCTTGTTAGGTTTTGTAGTTTGCATGATCAATTCCTTTTGCCCTTTTAGTTGTTACGGTCCATACTTCTGATGCATATTGATAACGAATGAATTCTGCATGATTTGTATAGACAGGCACATTTAAATAAGTTTAACATTAAAGTGAACCACATCACTCAAAATCTAGAATTTCCTTCTTGACCTTTGAAAATGTGACCTTTGAAGTGTAACCTT
>JAMKCH010015371.1:0-42866 GCA_023653785.1 Ophioderma brevispina | reverse complement strand
ATGCCTTATGATGGCACTGCTCATTGTTCAAATACTACTCTGTGTCACTATATTGTGTATGAATGATGCTTTTGAGATAAAGACAATCAATACATAGAAAAATAATTTTGGGCTACCTAGGAAAGAAAATTTCACTTGCATAAACATTTAAAATAGACATGTAGACATTGTTGGACCCACTCCTAGGCAAAATTTTCCATGGATGATTGGAATAATGCCATTAAGCATTAATTAAACAAGTGAGTGTAGAAGAATCATACTGGGACAAAGAAAACATTGATATGGACATAGATTAGATTATCAGAAGATTCTGATGACAGCTTCAACAGCACTAGCGTTGATAACCCAGACAAGATAAATGTGCCAGCAAAACGGTAAGTAATATTTTACCCTCAAACCAAGATGAACTTGTCTTAATGTACTTTTTGTTAAACTTTTATTTCATTTTACTGACTATTTTGTCATATTTAATCATTTTAAGTTTAAACATATATATAGCATGAGTGGGAAGTTTACAGAAGTTACACACATGTTGACCATCCATTTAAAAGTTTTTTATTTTTCACGATGTCACACACTTGGCTATGAAACCAGCCGACAGGCCTGTGCAGACAGATATCGAAATGCCAAAATTCCATCATAATTTAATAGCTAAACAATGGGTGAGCAAAGTCTGATCATAGTATGATGACAATATACTTTCATTTGTTCAGTTCTTATTCTTCTCATTATAAAATCTTGGATGGCAAAAGGTGTTTGATCTAATTGATAACCTCATCCCCACACTTTACATCATCAAAAATTGAGATTTTGGGTTTGGTATCAGAAGAAAGTTACACCAATTCAAATTTAGGCCCTGGAAATGTTTCAATTTGATGTGATGAACAAAAAACATCCCCAAATACGACCAAAAACACTGGCTCACACACACCATCATATGGGCCAATTGGGGATGCCATTTTGTTTTACTATCCAAACAGCTGGACCGATTTAACCCATTATTATGTTCAAAGAATCTTTCAGCCATACAAGTCTACAGTAAATAAAATACAAATAAAACCATGTATTGGTGTCATTTTGTCATTCTTCATTAAATTTGCTAGCCAATTTACACATATTCATCATCCTCTGACGTCAGAGGTCCCTGGACTCATCCACATGTCTTCTGGACTCTCCATTTACACCTTACATGACCTCTGATTGGTTGATAATTTTGTTGTCTCAAGCAACTTTGGCAAAATTCACCTCCTGCCTTTTCTACTACCAGTAATACTATAAGTTGTTCAGTGCAAGGGGGTGAAATGCATTCAAAACCAGTCGTCCGTGCTGGGCGCTGACATTTTGAATATTGCACGGAATAATTATTAGTTTGGGTGCTTGTATACACACAATGTCAATTCGATACAAACAATCCACCAAAATATCAGTTGTTGGATGTTGGGTGCTAATGGGTGGTTAAATTTTGTCCTACCCATGGCCACACAACGAATGAAATGAACGTCAGTCGTCTTGATTTAAATAAACCGCCTCAATGAATACATCTTTTCACCTAAGCGTGCATTGCATTATGAGAAAAAAGAGTATCTGAGCACAATGATCCAGGTACACTATTATTACACCTGGCCACCTCTAACACATACATTAATTTGTATCACTACCGATTAGTGTATATGCAAAGCGGCACCCACAGTATGTGGAAGAAGCGGAGGCAGCCATTGCTTTCTATTGTTGGTACTCTATGTTTTCTTTGTGGTCGGCAAAACATGCGAGACGGTGAATTTCTAAAGATTACGTAACGTTTTGCCTCTCTATCTATATAGAACCTCTTTGGTTCAGTGAGTGAAATTGGTCACAATTTTGTCAACAAAAACCTATCCCTACCTCTCAATAGCTCTCATATCCTCTTTGCTAGAGTGAAATCGACCTGTGATTTGCTATATATATCAGAGTGCCATGTTTTGTGCAAAATGTACGGGTGTTTCCATAAGGTGACGCCCTTTTCTGACATACTTTTCTGACACCCTATGCATTTGGAAACCTTAACAGACAACGGAATAAACCACACGGTTTATGTGGTTTATTCTGTTAAGGTTTCCGAATTCATAGGGTGTCAGAAAAGGGTGTCACCTTATGGAAACAACCCAAATTTACATTGTTTTGGTTATATAATCCCCAAAGGAATTACCACCTTTATCCAACATGAAGTGCATTTTTTAATTCCTTGTTCCATACTGTTCCAGAAAGTATCCAATTGTGTGGTGGTTGCTTTCAGTTCTACTAATATATTCTTGTAAAATAAATTTCTTTGCATTCTGTCAAAATCATGTAACACCATAATGGCCCATTTAAAAAGACATGGCCATAGACCTATACAGAACCTACCAGGGTTAAAAGGGTTAATACTGATAATAACTCAAGATCTAGAATTGCCACCTTGAGCATATCAGATCGGCTCACATCTTGTAGAGTAGTAAAATTGTTGTGTTTTTTTTCTTTTACAAAATACTGACAAGCATCAAAACATGCTTTCTGAAAGGCACATGATCACATAGTTGTATTGCTTTTTCCTCCAGGAACAGAAGGTGGTAGATTTGAAAAACTGGATGAGTCTGCAGACGTGTTTTTTTACCTATACAGAACCTACCAGGGTTAAAAGGGTTAATACTGATAATAACTCAAGATCTAGAATTGCCACCTTGAGCATATCAGATCGGCTCACATCTTGTAGAGTAGTAAAATTGTTGTGTTTTTTTTCTTTTACAAAATACTGACAAGCATCAAAACATGCTTTCTGAAAGGCACATGATCACATAGTTGTATTGCTTTTTCCTCCAGGAACAGAAGGTGGTAGATTTGAAAAACTGGATGAGTCTGCAGACGTGTTTCAGGGTCATGATGTTGGCTATTGCTGTCTTGGAACCACCAAGGGCAAAGCTGGTGCTGTAAGTACCGAGAAATGCTAACTATATTTGATCGGACATAATGGCATGAAAGACTGGAAATTGATGCCACGTGATCGCAGCATGGGCAGCGATGTTGACGTTAGCAATGCATTTTGTCATCGCGCTGATCTGTTGATCGTGGATACATTTTTAGCAACCATTTACAAATTCGAGGTTTTTTACACATTTTCACAATGCCTGAAAATGCACCTCATCCGGCGTTTGTATGGACAACAGGCAGAGGCAGCTAAAGTGTTAATTTCTGTATGGGGAGAGGCAGATATTCAGCGAATTTTGGATGGCAGTTTGGTGAGGTCATGACCCACAATACAACATGGTTGACTTGTGCAGATGACCTTTAACTGGTAAAATCACAGTCCGTGACAGTCAGTCGCATTTTCCACAAAACGCTGCTCAATAGAAACTTCAACCACACATATGGGCACGGAATTGCTGGCCAGGCCAGTGACACCCTTATGGCTTGCCATCCCTGCTCATGGGATCAGTGCGCTGGGGGCCCCAGGTTCAAATCCCAAGATGTCCAATCTTCTTTAGCTTCTATCCCTTTACCCCTTCCCTGCCTCTTGGAAGATAGGCTAAAAACAAGAACAGTGTTAGGGCTAAAGGTATTTTGAAAAAAATATGTAGGGCAAAAATGTGTTGCTAATGTTACTTTTCCATAACAGAAATAGTAATGTTAGCACAGATGTGTAGTGCACAGATGTGGAAGTCAAAGGTCATAAGCCCATACCTCTGGTTAAAATTAGGTTAGCTTTTAGTGAAGTGATAGACCAGGCTTATGTTTGGTATGTTTATATATTGAAACAAGGGTCTTAGGTGGGGGCACAGATGAGGTCAAAGGTCATTTAGAGGTCACATAGGGTTTCTGTTCCATATTGGCAACTTGCCGTTAGCTAATTAATTTATTGTAATATTA
Organism: Ophioderma brevispina; assembly: GCA_023653785.1. NCBI lineage: Eukaryota > Metazoa > Echinodermata > Ophiuroidea > Amphilepidida > Ophiodermatidae > Ophioderma > Ophioderma brevispina. The sequence goes on along the minus strand of JAMKCH010015371.1, from coordinate 38,987 downwards.
TCACTGTTGAGAATCGTTTCAACATAATTTATCACATATAAAGGCTCAGTCACACAGCCGATATTTTGCTAGAAAACCACTTCCAGACTGCTCCAGACTGGTGCCGATTGGCCAATTTTCGAAAATCGTGAGCAGTTTTTCTTTTTCATGTGTAGTTCTGGCAAGATCTGGGCCTGTTCTGTGCAGTCGTCTGTAGTCTTACCCATTTTTTGCTAGAAAACCGCTTCCAGACTGCTCAAGACTGGTGCCGATTGGTCATTTTTTCGAAAATCGTGAGTAATTTTCCTTTTTCAGGTGTAGTTTTGGCCAAGTCTGGGACTCTGTGGTCGGGAGTACGTGGCAAATTTGAAAAAACCCGCCACGATTTTTTCTTGCAGCTTAAAAAAATCGTGGCGGGTTTTGGAATTGGGAAGGTCGGCTTGAACACATGAGTGGTTTGGAAGCGGTAGCCGATGAGTTGGTGCGCATCATGAGTGGTTGTGTGCAGTTGGGGAAGTGGTCGGCAAGAGTCTGCTCCAAGCGGGAGAGAAAATGCAAAAAAAAAAATGCAGCCAATGTAATTGAATCGGCGGAATAAACTCGGCGACTACAGAAGATGAGTCGCCGACTTGCATTGACAGCAACTTGTGCTGTCCTGTTAAGGTCTGCGACTGATTGAGAACTAACAAGTGACTGCTTGATCGCCTACTGCTCGGCGTTTAAGCATCTCTGGTCTTGTAATTTGAACAAGATTGCAGCCGATTTGGAAAGAAACGTGGTCTCGTGTAGTTGGGAAGAGGTTGGGTCGCGGCGCGGTTTGTCTTCATGTGACGGGACCCTTCTTGGCGTCAACAACTCGCGATCGAATCGACGAGCGTCTGACAGCGACATGTTACAACTTGTGCCGTCGTTTCAGGGCGGCGACAATCGAACTGAACAAAGTGGCGCATCGCCCAATTAAACATGCTGCTCTTGTGATTCCATGATGCGGTCGCCTACTGCTCGACGTTAAGCATCCCTGTTCTCGTTGACGACGGGGAAAATCGCAGACTAATATCCCCCCCCCCCCCCCTCCTTCCCCCCATGGTCGGGGATAAAAATTGTAAATTGCAAAGTTTGAAACAAGACTGCAGCTGATTTGAAAAAAAAATGCAGTCTTGTGTAGTCGAAGGGGTCGGGTTCGGGAGCTGTCTCTGTGTGACAATACCTTTAACTAAAAATTAGCATATCATTCCCTTGTAATTGCAGTGTTTCCAAACCTGTGGACCAGGACTATAATTCAGCTCGCCAACCCAAGAGGGAGCTTGTAACATGAACTATAAAAACTTTATTGTAGTACATCAAATATCAGAATTCAAAACAAGGTTTGAAAAAGTCACTTTGAAAATGTTGTCTTGGCCAAAAAAAAGGTTGGCAAACTTTGCCATATGAGTGATCAATTTTATCAAAAAAGTCCTTAACTTTGTCTCAGTCTACAAAACATGCAAATCATATTGGATGTACTGTAGATCAGGAACAAAAAAGGAAGAGCGGTTCCAAAAGAGAAACAACTCCAACTAAACTTTGTTAACTTCAGTGACAAGTAGTCCTCTATGTTTTGCTTTTCAAAGCCTGCCATAAGCATACAAGGTAACTTATTCAACGTTGTTGTGCAGAGGGATTCAAACTGTGTGGATAGGGACTATGTGTTGAAGACGGCAGAATTAGCAAAGAAGCGGTGGAGTAAAAGATTTTCATCTTTCTCCATCACAGGAGCTGAACAAAAAGTCGGATACTCTACAATGCAAATCACAGGGATATCAAAAGATGAAAAATAAGCTATTTAAAAATGGACAAGCAGAAAGGCTCTTTCCACGACAACAGTCGCCAGATCAAGATACTCAGTAGGGCCTTACTGAATGAAACAGTAAACCCTATAATCAAATTATCAGCAGTGATGATATAACCATTAAAACTAATTGCAAAGGGAATATACCATGTCGTTAAGATGTATTGCACATGTAAACACAACCTTACACTATATTATGTAGCTGATTATTGCACAGGAAGGATTACAGTCAAAGAAAAAAAGGCCCATATTTGTAATCTGTCCCAATTGTCGTGGTTATAATATTATCACACAGAACCAGGTGTGTGTAATACAAAAAGGGTTAGGACCAACCACAATAAAGTGTAGATTTTAATTCAGTCCTCCTTAACCATGTTTATTTTGTTGTTTTAAAATTGTTGCATTTTCAATGACTTTGCACACTTATAACAGTAGCTCGACTGTCTTTGTCAGTGGAAGGTGATGAGGAAACCAAAGTCACAGGAGTCAGTTGGTAATGACTAAGAAACCTTTTAACATTCTGTATGGCCTGTATAAGTGCACAATGTGAGAAACAACAGTCTGGCAGGCAGTCTTGTGATCAAAATTAGAGCCTAGAAATTTCAAACTATAGAAGATGTGACATCACTCTGTCAGAAAACAATAGAACTGACAGGAATCTGGGATCAAAATTTAGAACCGGGGCTCTTCACCACTATAGAAGGGGATAGTTCCGTAACTGACCCTGCTGACACACTTTCTGACACACTTCTGACACACTTATGAATTCGGAAAACCCTTCCTGTTACCAGTTCTATGTTTAAGGTTTCTGAAGTTCATAGTGGTGTCAGAAAAAATGTGTCACGATGGGGTTTCAGGTTTATGGAAACTTACTATAGAAAGTATGACATGTGACATCAATCTGACAGAAAACACTGAAATTGGTAGGCAATTTTGTGATCAAAATTTAGAGCTGATCCTCACATGTAGAAGATGGTGTGACATGTTGATGTCACTCTGACAGAAAACAATAGAACTGGTGGACAAATCTGATAAAATTTAGAAGCCTGGGCTCTAAGTTACATTCTTCAAAACAGTGGTGAAAATGTACGCAATTCATTGGCGTGATGCACGGGTTCAATTGTTAATTGAACCCAGTAGTACGCGGCTGCGTTAATGTTATTTTAGGTTTGAAGCGCTTCGCGTCATACGCGTTTTGATACTTTCGCGCGCGCCTGCCAACGTGCGTCTCGTTGCGTATGATCGTTGGTTTCAGCGGGTTGTTCGATTGTTTTCAACTGGGTGAGGGCAGTCCTTTCTTGTGTATTTAAGCCGTAAAGCATCGCACGAAAAATTGGGTTAAAGATGATCTTAAATGATAAAGCTATTAAAGAATGAGAATAAAGGTATGAGTTTGGGAACTGGTATACTCTTTCCGACAAATTGAACCAAGGCGTACCTTTAGTTAAGTGGAAGACGAGGCCGGAGGCCGAGTTCTTCCACGCAAAAATAATGGTGTCGCCGGGCTTAATTCGTCGTTAAAGAGGGTACCGATTCCAAAAAATCATACCTTTATTCTCTAAATATAGAAGATGTGACATCACTCTGGCAGAAACAATAGAAAACGGTAGACAATCTTGTGATCAAATTTATAGCCTGAGCTCTTCACACTACAGAAGATGTGACATGTGATGTCACTCTGACAGACCACAATAGAACTGGTAGACAACTTGTGCTCAAAATTAGAGGCCGGGCCTTTCAAACACTATGCCAAGGGAGGAATGCACAATTCCGTAATGTGCAGTGGTGTTAAAGGACTATTTTTTCTCATCCGCAGAGCGCAAAGTTCGTTCCTGTACGTTCATCCGTGGTTACCACCAGTGCTGCAGGAACGAACTTTGCACTCTGCGGATGGGAAAAAAATACGCATCACGCGGGGGAGTAAGCGGCAGCTGGATCGGCGCAATACTGAAGAAGTTCTCCGGAAGGAGAATGAAATGTCTTCTAAAATCAGTAAATTTCTGGACTTGATAAAGATAAATTTTTAAAAATGTGAGTAAATTTCTGGACTGAAAAGCATAATTTTAAAAATCATAGTCTATCATTTATTTTGATCAGGAAACTCCATTATATTCAAATGTCAAATAAGTGGAATAATAAGTATAATAATTAGTAGTAAAATAAAGTTTGTTTGGGTAATTAATTTTATAAATGATGTTACAATCCAACAGGGGAAGTGAAGAAAAAGCAAGGACATTGGTTTTGAAAAACTCTCTATTTACCGCCCGGTAAGTCATATATATTCAGGAAAATCACTTTTTTGTAGTAGTAGTAAATCCAAAGTTTTAAATCCGGTTTGTCCACGGTTGGCCGGATTTACCTTGCACTCGTAGCAATCGCCCTTACTTCCTCCTTCCACTTCACGGATTCCAATGCATCCTCCTTCCTCAACCTAACCCTCCAACTCTCCTCCTCTACTTGCTGCTTTGTTCATGTCCTTTTTGGTCATCATCTCCTCCTCAAAACTCCCACCTCGAACTCAAAAGCCCTTCTTAAAACATGCTTGTCATCCTTCCGCAGCATGTGCCCATGCATGCCAACATACACTATTCGCCTTCGCCAACCAGTCCACCGCTTCTTCCAAACCCAACATCAACCCTTCAGTCTTCTTCCTATCCATCAACTTCACACCGCACATTGCTCTCATCATTGCTCTCTCTGTCCTCAAAATCCCCATCTCATTTTCGCTTAAACACCATGTCTCACTCCCGTACAGCATCACCGATCTCACACAACTCTTACACACCATTCCTTTCATCTTCAAAGGAAATCTTTTCCCCTGTAACATCTCTCCACATTCCCTAAACTTTACCCACCCATACCTTTCCAGCTGTCACAGCCGCCTAGCATCCACCACCCCCGATCACCCTGTCCCCCAGGTATGTGAACTCCTTCACCGATTCCACCTCATCACACAACTTTTCCACCTGTTCCACCCTCCCTCTGGCTCTTCTCTTGCATCTTCCACACATAAAATCTCTTGCCAAACTTGGGGTCACTCTCTTCATCTTTGTACATCTCCCATGGATCCATTTCCCACATCACACTGAATTTGCTTTTACCCTCTTCCCACATATGCTGCATGTGTCTACCTTAGTAACACCTCCTCCTCCACCCCGCTTACCATCACTTGTCTTCCCAAGGTTTACCTGCAGACCCTTACTCTCAAATGCCTTCTTCCATTTCCAAAACTTATCCCTCAATCCCTCCATTGTCTCATTGCATCCTCTTTCCCTTTAAAAATTGGAACTACCATACCCACTGCCCACTCCTCTGGCATCCCTCCTCCATCTAACACTCTCTGACACAACTCCATCATCACACCGATCCCTATTTCTAAACTCTCAATAATCATCTCAACAATCACTTCCGAGGGTTCAGCAGCCTTTCCTGTTTTAATATCTCTTATTGCCTTCACCACTTCTTCTCGACTGACCCTGCCCCTTCCACCATATAGCCCTCTACCTTGTGATCCCACTCATTCTCCTCATTCATCATGATTCTTCTCCATATGCTCTTTCCATACTCTACCGCTATCTCTCTCACTGAAATTCAACTTTCCATCACTTCCTCTCATACATCTTCCACCTTTGACATCTCTTCCTTCCTTTCTTATACACATTGTTTGGATTCTCTCTCAGGTCACTCTGCTCCTTCTCTGCCTCCTCCTTCATAGCCCTCGCAACCACTTTCTTTGCTCGCTTCTTCAACCTCGTATACCTCGCTTCTCTTCCGTACCATTTTTCTCATTTCCTTATGCATCCTTCTTTCTCATTATCGCCTCCTTCACCTCTTCATTTTACCTCCCCATATCTCTCCTGTCCATGCCCGTATGCAGGAAGGTGTGGTCACACCCCCCCAAAAAAAATCCCACAAAATGGGTAAAAGGTCCACTTTTTGCTGAATTTTTTGATTAAAAGGTCCAAAAATTAGGGCAAGTTTTATAAAAAAAGTCCACTTTTTGGTGATGAGGTGTTCAAAATGCCCAAAAAGGTCAATTTTAGGGGGTTAGGTCCATTTTTACCAAAAAAGGTCCACTTTTTTGAAGTCCCGCACCCCCCAAAAATAAATCCTGCATACGGCCCTGCTCCTGTCTCTCCTACCTTTCTTTTCCCACACACCTCATCACTTGCCTATTTCGCCAAGTCTGCTGCGTAATGCGCCACACTAGCAAGCGCTTGTGAATGAATGCGGGCATATAAGGAGTCTCGCGTACATTGTATTTTGCTGTAGCTAGGAATGTTTCCGATCAGAGGGTGTTTTGAACCAATCCCATAATGCATTGTAATTTACCTATACTCTACTGTACAAAACTCATGTCAGTACTTAGGGATAAAAAGTGTACAAGAAGCTAGAGGACCACAAAACATTTCATGATCATGCTAAAAAATTCCCCAAGTACTAACACTTTGGGGGTGAAAGTGAGTGTAAAAGTCAGGTTTTTGTGTCGCCTGTCTTAAGGCAGAAAGACACATAGGGATCACTTTGTCCACTGTAGTCTGTTGTTGATGTGTGTTGTTGTTGTTGTCTGTTGTGAAAAAGGGTTAACATTTGCCTGTAATATCCACATACTGTGATGGATTTAAACCAAATTTCGGTCACAGGTGCAACATGACATCCCCCATTTGTTGATGAGGTCAAAGGTCACATACCAAGGTCAAAGGCCATGTGAGGTCAAGTTATAAAATAGGCTGAAAATGTAAAATTGACCTCATTTGAAAAGTTGAAGATCAATTGGAACCAAACTTGAGTCAAAAAGTGCAACATGTGATCCCTCATTTGTCTATGAGGTCAAAGGTCACATATCAAGGTCAAAGGTCACATATGAGGCCTTTCATTCACAAACCGCAACGGCAGGCGACACAAGCGGTCCGAGGACCGATGTATTTTTTATGTGTTAAGAATAGGATTTTGGTTGGATCACATGACCCTATTGAGGTGAAATTTCCCAGAACTGGTGCATTGTAGGATTGACTCAATACACCCTCTGGTTTCCGATGTTCATTTGAAAAGGTCTATTAAGTAATAGACACTCCTATAGGTCCAAGGTTTAAATTCCCTGAACAAGGCATGATGGAGAAACAATTATTAATTCTAACAATTAAATAATATGATAAGAAACTACCTAGTACTCAAAGAGACTGGGTTAGCAGAAGTTAATCTTTCCTTAGCGATGGTTGAGAAATGACAAATTTTGAATACCTCAATCGATACCTTAATCATGTATGGGGGGGCAAGTTGCCCTCTCTGGCCCGAAAAAGCGGGATGATATGGACCAAAATATGCATTTTAATCCCTCTTCTTTGACCAATTTCAGCCTAAATTTGGGCAAAATTAAAGTGAATTCGGCATTTTTTGCGCGCATAGCACGCATTTCTTCAATGTTAGACTTAATTGGTGCAAATCACCGGGACAACTTACAAATTTTGCCCCCTCTGGCGGGACGACTTGGGAATTTTGCCCCCTCTGGATCGACAGCTTCGGTACCCCACTGCATAGAACAGCATGTACAATCATGATGTGATTGACCAGCTTTGGGGACCTTTTTGTTCATTCCACCCAAAGGAAACATGACCCAGGCTTAAAATGTCTGATACCAAAGGGTGTATTGGGTCAATCCCACAATGCACCAGTTTTGGGAAATTTCACCTCAACAAGGTCATGTGATCCCACAAAAATCCTATTCTTAACACATAAAAACTCTGACTTTTACACTCATTTTAGCCCACACTGACATGTGTAATGTGTTTAGTACAGTACAGTATAGGCACATTGCAATACATTGTTGGATTGATTCAAAACACCCTCTGATCTGATACCAAAACCTCAATTTGGTGAGGTAAAGGGGAGACAAGCGTCTTGGAGCCGACCAGGTAATCCTATACTCTGAAGTTTCCATTGTAACCTCTAAGTCTAAAATAATAGATTAAAATTTTGCATCAGAAGTGGGAATTGAACCCACGACCTTTAGATTACATGACGTCTACACACACGCCACGCAACTCGATCCGACGGAAAATTGTTTGTTGTAATACTTAAAATAAATACATTAACGGAATAAAAAGCACACACATAATTATCTTCTTGATTGACGAGGTTACCTGGTCGGCCGCTAGCCGCTTCTGACTCTAGACAAGGCTACCAATCAAATCGGCTACATTTAATAACTATTATTAATCACTCATTCCACTCTGCTACCCCCCCCCCCCCCCCACCAACATTTATATGGTACTCAAATGTCATATACAAATTTTGTATCCCTGTTATTACATCTTTTATAGAGTCCTGATGTGTGACAGGAAGGAGACCAGAGTTGCAGAGTGGTTTGCACGCAAGATGTTGGCCCCTGTTGAGTACGCAGCACCAGGAGCATATACCACCCCAACAACAACCCTGGCCAAGGCTTTGATACATGTCACTGTAGCACCAAATAGGGAGCCTTTTGCACTGTACAATGGAAAGGAGATACACCGTTTGACCCAGGTCAAGAAGTGATTGTTAACAGGGGAAGGCAAAATTCAAAATTATACACAATGTACACTTTTTAGATGTTGATAAAAGTGACAGTTGGTGATAGTTTACATTTGTGCATGGCCATGATATTGATATACTATTGGATGATTTGAGTGGGCCGCAATGAGCACAATACTTTCAAAATTCAGAGCGAGACCGATACACTTGTATCCTGTGATAAAAATCATTCATTGTTATCAACATTATTATGTTTTCAGAATATGACATGAACCTTAACTAGTGAAACAGACTGGACATGGATTAAACTTTTAATCTGGGACATTAGTGGAAGGAATACTTAAGCACAAAGGACCTTTGGGATCTAAAAAAGAAAAAGTAGCCACCGCTAATGGCAACTACCAACATTAAAAAATAAAAATGAGGAACCATACATGTGGAACCAGTAGACACTAAGTACTCCAAAGAATTAGAATCTGCACACCCAAGAAAATGAGTGAGCAGACACCAGGAACCCCCAAAGAGATATAACCAACAGACACCAGGAACCACCTAAGAGAAGGAACCAACAGACACCAGGAGCCACCAAAGAAGTGGAACAATTAGACAGAGCCACCAAAGAAATTGAACCAGCAGACACCTGAAACCACCAGTGGATTGAACCAGCAGACACCGGAAGCCACCAAAGATTTTGACCCAGCAGACCCTGGAACTACTAAAGAAATTGAACCAGGAGATACCTGGAACCACCAAAGAAATGGAACCTACAGACACCAGGAACCACCAAAGTTAAGGAACCACCAAAGGAAAGAATCCCCAAAATACAACCAGAGAGCAACACACAAAGATCATGACCCCCATAAAATGGAACGTCCCTATATATAAAACTACTTAGCCTTGCAGAAAAAAAATCACATTCTGGTCTTTTAAAACTCATGTCATGGTCTCGAAAAGTCACGCGTCTCGAGTGCATGGTTTTATTGTGCATTGTGCTGTGTACAAAGGTATACAGGCATGAGAATCTTCAGTCTAAAAACTGAATTCATTTTTTTTTTGGCCCGAATTTACGCGTTTTGATTTATTTTCAGCCGATTTGGGGTATTTCTGCTGGATTTCACGCGTTTTTTCAGTTTTTTTTCCGCTTTCAGTTTTTTTTCTGAAAGTCCATTCTCATGCCTGGGTATAGGATGGAAGATTCTGAAAACATAATGGGAAATATTGGTACTTGAAATCTCATTTTCAATTCAAAAACAGTAACATCTTTTTTTTTGAGATTTTGTACATGTATATTGTTTAAAAAAATGAGGCATTGCTATTGATTTCATTCTGCCCTACTGCACAACATCATACAACGCATGACGGAATCAATTGTAATACCATCATAGCATACTTGGGACTGCTATATGAAATGTCTACCTTTATTTGTTTCCAACAATATAGATTAGAAAGTTCAACCTAAGAATTTTTAACAGAATTGGACCTCGCATCCATGTTCTAATTTTTGGGAATTTCCGTAACCTGACCCATCTGACACTTTTTTCTGACACACTCATGAATTCGGAAACCGTAAATATGTTTTATTCTATGAAGGGTTTCTAAATTCATAAGTGTGTCAGAAAAAAGTGTGTCAGATGGGTAGGTTATGAAACGCATAATTTTTTACTCTCATCTACACTTTGGTTTCCTTGTATTGTGGCCATGCACACTTAACTATTTAACATGCAGCTTAAAGTTCCACACACAACTTAGATGTTTTAATGTGTTTGTTGAAGAAAATATTTGTCGAAATTCTGGTTAATACTAGTAATAGTGAAAGAAACACTATTGTTGGTCAACACATTAAAGTTCCACACATAGCTTAGTAGGTGTTTTAATGTGTTTGTTGAACAAAATATTTGTCAAAATTCAAGGTAATACAAGTGATGGAAACACTTTCGTTGCTTAACCCTGTAGGTGTAATCTTAAACTTGTGCAGGATTCATGATAGCTTCCTATTCATTGAATCTGTAGAGTACATTGTGGAAGTGTAATTTTATTAATTTATTCATGTTTTTTTTTTATAAATTTAAGGATTATGCCTCAAAAAGGTTACTAATATCACTTAGGACAGTGTTTCCCAACCTGGGTCCATGACCTCGACCCCTTTTGGGGTCACAGGAGAAAGGGGTCGTGAAGCTTACTTTGAAAAAAAAAAGTTACAAAGCTCATTAAATAATTCTGAAGAGCAATTTTTTTAAAAATAAGGATGCTCCTCTTCCCAAAAGGCCCAGTATAATTATATACCTTGAAGGGAGATGACCCGATTTAAGTATATAAAGTTTTTGTATTAATAGATTGGCCTTCACCCCAAAAGCCCATCTGTAAAGTTTTCATGCCAATATTTCAATCTGTTTTGATGTGAGAACTAAAAACACGATTTTGTAAGCCCCATAGAGTACTTTGTAAAATTAATATTGGTCGACCAAAATGGAGCACATTTTCGCACATAACTTCTAACCAAACATCCTTTAGCCCTAAGATTTCACAGGGGTAAATGAGAAAAATAGTAGCTTTCTTCAGATACCAAAATGTTGACCACTTCGGTAAAATCTGGGGTCCCTGGCTATTAGCGAACGGACCATGGACCTACTGTATTGAATGAGGCTTGACCGCCATTGTCTGTGACATTTGTTGATGTTTATGGCACCCCTGTTAGTGTATGAGGGGAAAGTCTGAACAACTGATGGGCAAAAAAGTCCCTATACTTTGCATGTTTGTTTTTTTTTTTTGCTGTAACTTTTGTTTCAAAGTAATAATACCAACATTCTTATTATGCATGCTTGCAGATGCTACTAGCTACATATTGTAACCGATTTCAATCAACAAAGGTTCTGCAAGTTATTTATGACCAAATTTTATGTGGTCTGCCATAGAAACTACTGCAATATTTTGTTCAACAGTAAACAACTGAATGTAAACATGTGACATTAAAGGTCACATCATATATTTTTCACCTACCAAAGTCAATGCTTCACCATGCAGTTCTAATTGAAGAGCGTGTTTTTAAAACTCAATCCATTTTTTTTCCAAAATGAAACTTAGAACATGAAGTTATTGATCATAGTTAATATTAATACATAAACTGTCCCATTTTTTTCCAAATTCAATCAGTCCTGTACTGACAGTCAAGCTCTTTTATTTTTTACCCAGATGGTGTTTTGAACCAATACCACAATGCATTGCAATGTGCATATATTGTACTTTTAAGTACAGCATATGTCAGTACTTAGGGGTAAAAAGTGTTCAAGAAGTTTAAGAACCACAAGACCTTTCATGATCATGCCAAAAAAAATCCCTAAGTACTAGCACTTTGTGGGCTAAAAAGAGTGTAAAAGTCAGGGTTTTATGTGTTAAGAATAGGATTTTTGTGGGATCACATGACCTTATTGAAGGGAAATTTCCCAAAACTGGTGCATTGTGGGATGACTCAATATACCCTCTGGTTTTTACCAAACTCTCTCAGTTTTCTCCCTCTGACGACATACTCAAAATATGCAAAATGGACCGAGTAAGTTTTGAAAAAAAAAAAATGCTCTTCATAATGAGAGATCTTTAATGTTAAGTTGCACACCAGATTTCATGAGGTACTATGATATAGATCTAGCCATAACTAGTTGTAAAATTAAATTAAAAAGGGAGAAAGATGTTAGACTTTCCAGACTTCTCTCAGAAATATTTGAAGAAAAAAGCAAAATGCGAACTTTTATCTTTGATTCAAGGCAGCTTTGTGGGGGATTTTGAAGGGGGGGAGAGGGGGATAAATTTACTGTTTTTAATTATTTATTCCAGTTATTGCAGCTGTTTGTAGCATATATAAACCAAAGGAAATACAGTTACATAGGACTATACATTTAATCAAATGTAACTTAAGTATGCATGCAAGTTTTTGAGAGAAATCTTTTTTCTTCTTCAGATTGCATTCTGATTTATTAATTTTTTTTAAATGTAAGAATTATCAATTCACAAGAAATATTTTCATACGTTGTATAAAACAAAAAGCTCAGCCCTTATAAATTTGAGCGAGGTTGAAAAAAATTGAACAGATCCATCACATGCCATGGTGCACCCGCGATCTAAGAGGGAGGTGTGGATTCCAATCCCATCATCAGCAAGTTCTTTTGCGATGAAGCTACGTCCACACTGTCATCAACCCTACAAAATACTGAAATACTAAATTGAAGTTTCAATATGCGTTATACTAAAATATCTGCACAAATTGTGTAATGTTTATTTGAGGGACCAAAACAACGACGTAAATATAACCCCAGACCCGAAGATTCTCCCCAAACAGCGTAACAAAAAATCAGGTGCCCAAAAGTATTATAATGACTGAGCATACGCACTTCATTTTATCATAGTTTGGGCACCACCAGATTTGGTTTACGTATCGTCGTATTGAAAATCATTTAATGCTTTATGAACATGCGGTATTTTACGTTCGTCACACTTTTGCGAGTGAGTGAAAACAACGATGCCACATGCGATCACTCGGACTCAAATAATTTTTCCCTAAGCAAAATGAACAGGGTCAGCGGGAGACTTTTGTGCATTAGAATGCAGGAATCTTTTTAGATCATGTTTCTTCCATCGCATAATTATTGCAAAGAAAAATCGGTCGACTTCGAGGACCAATGGAACTGGGGAAATGCAAACATTGAACCTAACGCGCGACGCTACAGATTTGTAGGTGCGTGTGCTTGTGCCAGAGTAACTAGGACGGACGAGCGGCTGGTTTGCCGCAACATAACAAAGGATGGCGCGCGAGATTTGTGAGTAGAAATCTGTTACGTGCTGCCTATTAAATAACACGCTGCGATTACCCTTTGGTTTATTATTCAGCTTGTGGGCGCCAAAAGCCAAAATACATGTACTATTTTGATGTACTCGCGACCAGTGTCAGAAACTACTACAAATTATTACTGTAAAACTAGAAATGTTTGTGCTACATTATTCATCTTTTTATGCACTTCTGACATAGCACAAAATTAAAAAGGTGGGAAAATGTTCTATTTGAGTGTAGGTATGTGTAGGAAACCTGAAAATGGTGAATTTAAAAACAAGCAAAGTGTGATTTTTCTTAAATTACAAGCAATCATGTGAAAATGACCACTTAAAGTATATTTATTAGCTTATCTGAAAGTGGCAAATGTTGGCAACAACATCCCTCTAGAAATTAAATGATTTTTTTTCTGATGTTTTACATCTTAGGATTTTGCTCATGTCTCAAGTTTGTCATTGCTGACATTAGCCTGGGTAATCAGATTATTTAACATAATAACATCAGGGATGCCATACTCCAAAGCTACAGGGCCAGATTCTTCATGGTAGTAGAGAAATAGCTACTACTGAGTAGATGCAAATTGGTTACTCACAAGGCACACACTCGCATGTAAGGAATTCCTGTATTTTTGCTGCATAGTTCCCTGGGGCATAGACAGATAGGTTACAAAGTGACGGCTGTCTGCAACATCATGGAGTAACTGTGTGGTTACACAATTTCATGATTTCCCACAAAACAAAAAAATGCCAAAAAAAGAAGAGTGTATAGTGCTCTTACATTGGCTCCTATCCAGACAGCAATTTAGCAACTTTGGAGTAGATACACGGCCATTTTCTTACTCGCGTGGTAGCCTATATGGCAGCTAAACCGTGTCTACTGCGGCAGCTACTGCACAGTACCCACTGGGCTAGTTGCACGGCAGTAGCTGCAACTAGGCGTCCGAGTAAATTATTAGCTTACAATGATTTGGCTACTATCATAACTACCCTGTAGTTTTTCCCCACCCCCCTAGGTGGAAGAGGTGCATTTGGCATAGACAGTACGAGTAGATGCGCTGCTACCATGTAGCTACTCTCCACAGTTACCCCGACGACATTTTGATAGTGGACGAATGAGGGCGCTATACACTAAGGCTCTGTTTACGAGTTCGCCTTGTTGAAATTAATATGTTTTAGAACACCAGCAATAATGAATTCGAATCGGCATCATAAAAAAACCATATTTTCCTGCACATGTAATAGGAACTGCAAATATACGCCAAAAAATATCTAAAAAACAAAAAATTGGCCATGAGATACCACGCACACTGAGAGCCAGGTAACCACGTAGCTACTCCATGACGGGGAGACCAACCAACTGTGTGGACACTATCCGTCTATGTGTTCAAAAATACATGAAAGCCCCCTGGCCGCGAGTTTACGTCTAGTGGGTAGGTAATCCATGTCTAACTCGGTGGTAAGCGCGTTGTAACTACCAGGCGAAATGGGCCATGTTGAAGTAGCGCATTATCCAGGATTGTCCACCATGTCTACCTTCTCTCCCACCACTCGGCAACTACAGACTAGAGTTAGAGTACTCATTGATAGTTATTGTAAGTGGAGCAGACATTCACTGAGATGTACCTATAACTGGTGCCTTCTGACGGCCCATATCTTCTCAGCTGCGACATTGCAAGTGCTTAGGGTTTACATGTTACTTAGCAGTAACTACCATGGTATACATGGTAGCTGCGGTATAGCTATAAACGTAAGCTGGCTGTGAAATTGGAATTGCTTCGGGATGTAGTGACCTGGTGGTCTCTAATGGACAGGTCAAAATTTCATAGACTTATCAGAGCTAGATAACCAATCCTTTGGGTAACATCATTCCAAACTTTCCCAAGTTAATTGAAGTATGCATTCTAGTTGTAGTGACCTAGTGATGCACTTCTATATAAAGAAACAGGGTATAAATTGTACAGGCAGGCTAGATGTTATCAGGGCATACTTCCCAATCAGTGCAAAATTTGTGGGGTGGTTAGAAAAAATTATTCTTTTGCCATTCCTAAATTAGGTTTAAAAAAAGGGGTCCTAAGTGCACATCACTCTGCTCTTTCCCCCATACATGCTTTGATCAGGCAGGGATTATTCGCTTTTTTCTTGATCCACTGTGAAAATTATTACTTGCTCTAACACTAAACTACCCCAATCTTAGAAATGCAAGCACCACCACACCAACTCAAGCTCGCACCATGAAAAACAAACACAATTCATTCCTTTATGTTTGCTGCTAGATGTTTTTCCCTCACAAACCTGGTTGTGAGGAGGAGCCGTAGTGTGATCATGCAGATGGATGCCTCCTTCCTGGATGCTAAATTTTTCTTTTGTTGTTACTTGCATACATATGTATCACACCTCATCTTTTATATCCACCGTTTCACTTAATACTTATAACATGATATTGATCGTTTCTATTGTTCATGTAACTATATTGTAATACGCAACAGTCTGCTTTTATCTGGTGAAGGTTTATATTGAAGTAATATCGCCAACAAAATCCCGTCGCTAGTTTAGTGGTTGAGAATGCATCTTAATCGCGTTGTTCGCAGTTCGAACCCCCCACTCTGCTCAATTTTGAGAATTAATTTGTTTTCAGAATTTTGTTAAAGTTACAATAACGACGCATAATGTGTAATTTTCACAAGTTAACAATTAACTACAGTTAATTACGAAAAAAATAATCGCTGCCCTGCCATGGATGGCCTGGTGTCTGGCTGCCTGCCTTTCTGGATGGCTAACAAAATTCATTAATCCACTCTACAGACTTAACCTAAAAGATTACTCAGTGAACTTCTGGATCATGGCAGCATGGTGATAGAACATGTGGGTCCAATGTGCTCTATACTTTTTTGGACAGGTTTATGAAATATTTGAGCTCATTGTGCATGTTTTCTTCACATATTTTTTGAAAAAAAGTTAATCCACTTCTACAGACAAACTGATAGTTCTACTTATGAACTTCTAAACAGGCATGGTGGAAGAGAACATGAGGTTATGTGTTTATAGTTTTGGACAGATTATGAATATTAATGAGCTCATTTGCATATTCTTAAAGTGTAATTTTATGATGTTAACATTCCAAATAAATGATATGAAATTGAAGGCAGATGTATCTCATGCAATAATCAACTCTATGCAATGAATGAGATCTAATTTTAACTTAAGGCATAAAAAAAATTGTTTGTTTGGCGTAAGCCCGACTGACCCTAAAAACCTGCCGACTCAAAAGTTGTTAAAATTCTGCCGACGACCTTAATTTTCATCCACAAATTATAAATAAAAAACTATTTTACCACAGCAAAACACAAAAAGTATAAAAACAAAACAATACAACAACAGCAACTATCAAACAAGTAAAATATAAAAAATCTTTTGCTTGTCATTGAAAAAAGCTTTTAAGATAGTACTCTTGTATTCATTTAGAGTAAACATTGAACGATCTAAAAATTTTTTAAACAACTAAACCACCGCCCCTAATATTTTTGTTTTCCCTTATGGCCAAACAAACAATATTTTTTTATGCTTTTTGAAGGGCAAGTTGGTGGTTGCCATCCAATAAACCTACCAGTAATGCAATTATAATTTTGTTATTATTTATCAGTGGTAAGTGTAAATTTATTTGGCAATGGTAGATACATATTTAATGATCATGTGGGAATTTGACTGTGCCGTCTCTCTCGTCTATCACCATGTAAGTGAACAGTTAAATTGACTCATGCAGGGCAGTGTCCGGGAGTGGCAGGGGGCATCCACCACCGTCACCCCCCACCCCCCCCCCCACCCCGGAATAATTTTCCAAATTCAGAAGAACAAAAAAAACAGGTTTTAGAGGCAATAAATGCTTTGAAATTAGGGTTTTTTATCGATAATGAGGTAATCATGTAATGTTTCACACATCAACCCCCAAGATTTTTTAACCATGTTGCCTCCCCCTGACCTAATGATAAAGTTTTTACAATCTTCTAATTACAAATTCCTTCGTTTGTGAGACAGACATTTTTCGAGCTTAACAACCTTCACAGTGTATGGTTACTAGCCAGTTACCAATCAAGCCCGTGTAAAAATCTAAAATTTATGAAAAGTTGGGGGGGCTCTCTTCAAAAAATGGGTGCGAATTTGCTTTAAAAACAAGTATAACCTAGCATGAAACAGACAGCACTGGTCGTGTGGTAAAGGACAAACTGAACTTTTGAAAGTCCACAACTTGTAAGATTTTGTGTAACTATTTATGTGTGTATATGTGTCATACTAAAGTTCCTATAATTAACTATGGATATTTTATGTAATTTAGTACTTCACACTTTTAACAGTTCATATTGATCAGATTAAGTGTGAAGCTGATTAGTTTAAACAATTATCCCCTTGTTTCCGTTGTAACATATCTATAAACAAGAATTTTGAATATTGAAATAAGTTTGAAAATTTAGAATTTAACTATATGATGTAATACTTACATTTGTTACAGTCTTATACTCACGGAACTCCCGGTTTTGTAAGTTCACCACATATTTAAAGATACTGCTGTTGAAGCGCTCTTTCTCTGCTTTAGGGCAGTGTCAACCCGGTGCTCTTTTTGTGTTTGTACAGTGGCTGATTTTTGCAACATTTAAACATCAAACTGTTTCTATCCTTACCAACAATGTTATCCCTTCAAGACATCGTGGGCTGTATTTTTTGCCGATTTAAAACACCTACTTGACCATTTTAAAGTCCCACAAAAACCCGCATGGGTCTTAACGGCAGATGTTAAGCACATTTCACACGCGCCGTCAGGCGCAGGCGCACCATCGCGTCGCGCGGTATTTTTGCTGCGTAATGAAGCGTGCGCTTTTTTAAATGTGACTTTTTGCGCTAACGCAGCTTGCTTGGAAAAACAAAATATCTGAAATGTAATCAAAGCGCTAATTTAGACCAGATGAAATTTCAATTTCTTCTGATTTCTAGAGTTAGAGACAAAAGATGTTTGATTCAATAGTGCATAAAGATGTATTTTCATCACTTGCACAACATACTCAATTTTGAAGTTCCAAGATAAAAGTTATTTGAGAAAGAGACAGCTTGAAATGGTGTGAAAAGTCACTTTTTTACTAAAACACAGATTTTCTCCATGTTCAATTTTTGCAAAATTTGGCAAATTTTCAGACAAGATAACTCCAAAAATACCGAAGTAAAACGTAAGGTTTAACTTTCCTACGATAGCAATCGGTCTTCTCTAGGAACGGTTTTCTAAATTTTTCATTTTTCGATTTCTAACTAAAGATATTCTCCAATATATACTCAAATTTTGGAAAAGAAAAGTAAAAATCACACTTTTTTGACAATTTTCCTTATATTTCAAAAAGTAAGCTCTATTTAAAAAAATTAAAAACCGTCCCTAGATAAATTTGTCTTGTTTCTAAAAAATAACATAAGAAATCATGAAAATTCAAATTGTTTTTGTTATGCTGTCTGAAAATTTTGGGGCAAAATCATGTTTTTTTTAGTATTTTTCTCAAAATATGGAAAGTTTTACATTAATCTGATGCCACCATCGGGTTCATCGTCTAATTTTCTTTCTAGAAATGTATACTTTTACATACAATAATCAAATATTTGCAAAGTTACAAACCAAAATAGATACTTGGAAACTCAGGGTTGACACTGTCCTTAAATATACTGTGGTGCAACATTTTTACTTTTCATTCCAATTAGACTTGTGTACACAGAATGATGTAAAATGCTAATTATATATATATATCTATTTTATGTGTATATTTGTGAACAGAAGAATAAATAATGTTATCACAAAATGTTTTTGACTAATTTGTTCTTTTGTTGTGTTCATGTATTATGCAAAATCAGCAATATGTGGACAGAAAGCCCATTCAGACATAACTCGGCAGACCATTGCCAACAACATGATAATATTGAATTGACAGACAGAGGCTCGGTTTAATTTCTTGTCAAGATTTTTGCAGGAGAGCGTGGCACACTGGTTAGGGTATTAGCCTTTGGTGCTAGAGGTCCCCGGTTCAATTCCTGACAGGACCTTTTGCAGGAATTAATCAGGTACTAAATTCTGGATTTAATCTGTACAAGAGCTATTGATTGAAATGGAAATTTGCTCTCCCCATGGTTCAGTTGGACTTGGGCAAATGAACCATGATATTACTCCGTCCTCGGAGGGGACGTTAAGCTGTCAGTCCCATGTACAGAGAGTCATATCTGTGCATGCATATCACGGTCAGTTTTGAAGAGTAGGGTGATTACCCCCGGCTGTCCCAATTCCGCCTCGATAAATGGACCCCAGTGAAAATAAGCTTCCTGTAGAGGCTTTCTTTGGTTATCCAGGACAATGTCCAAGTAAATTAGATATATTAATTTTTTATTTCCTGGCCATCTCAAGAAAATATTAGTCATTTTGCAATACAGGATGTATTGAATGTATGAGACTTGTAGCGTACACCATGAAAGCAAATTGTTGTTCTTTCCTGTTGTACAAAGTAAAGAAAATACAATTTTCTTGTGCTGCTTTGATCCAAATGTCAAATTATGGATCATAAATCTCAAATCAGAAAATCATCAAAAAATCAGATTTTTGCATGCCTGTAACAAGTATAGCTATCCTAACATACCCTGCAAGTGATAGGTCTGGTAACAACCTAATAAAGATAAAATTGCATATTTTAGTTGTTGCTGTCAGTGCAGAAAATTACTACAACACCCATTGAAGGGAGATTCATATCTTTGAACACTGCTTGCTTTTCTT
This sequence comes from Ophioderma brevispina, assembly GCA_023653785.1. NCBI lineage: Eukaryota > Metazoa > Echinodermata > Ophiuroidea > Amphilepidida > Ophiodermatidae > Ophioderma > Ophioderma brevispina. The sequence continues at coordinate 19,065 of JAMKCH010015371.1, read as the reverse complement.
TTCTTTTTGTCATTTTCATTAGGAAAAAAATAATTTAGGCGATTTCTACAGATACAACATTCACTTTTAGACAACTACTGCAAATTATGAATAGTTTGATTTTCATTTGGGTAAATCACTGATAGTGCCTTTAAAGTTTATGCAAATTAATCTCATTTGAAGAGGATAGGTCTAATTGTAATGAAAGTTAGTGTAACATGATCCAGTGGTCATGTTGGAGGTCAACAGCAGAGGTCAAAAGGTCATTAGGATCAAGTTGTAAATATGTTAAAAATTGTTTTAATTGCTTTCATTTGAAAAGTTGAAGCCTAATTGCAATGCAACTTGGCTCATAGGTACATACAATATATTGATACTTTTATATAATGGTAATGTTGGAGGTCACCAATGGAAGTCAAACACTCATTTGGAGTCAAGTACAATAAGCTATAAATGTTGAATTGCTCTTATTTGAAAAGTTTGAAGTCTGATTACAAGTTATTGCAATGAAATTTGGGTCATAGATACAATATAGACACTTAATGGTCTTAATGGTCATGATAAATTATTAAATTGCTCTCATTCTAAAAGTTAGAATCATAATGTAATATGCAAACTTTCATCAAAGGAGGCTTTACGTCATCAAGCCTGGGACCCACATGGTAAGATTTCAAGAAAGCCATCAACAGACCTCATCAACAAATTCATACACACAAAGAAAATTTCTAATATTTTATTGCTTTAGATCAACTATTTTGTTGTCCTAGCTGACAATACATTTGATGGCTAGAGTTGGGTTTCAGTTTGTTTTTGTTTTTCACTTTAAAGGGGGGTGGGGCATACTAATGCGAAAGGTTAACCTGGCCTCCTAATTCCGGTATGTTTACCTACCTACCAATGAGACCACCTAGTTCAACAGAATCATAGTTTTACTGAAAAAAGCTTGTACACTCTACTGCTTAAAGGCTTCTCGAGATTTCCTGAGGAGGGCTCCCTCAATTTCCAAAAAAAAAAATCGTGTTTTTTGCATGTACATATTGCTTGTCCATATACTAATCACTGTGTGAAAATTGCTAACTTAAAGTGGCGATTCCTTCATTAAATCATGCAACTTTGTTTATAAATTCCTGATCGCGGAATTTTGTATACACAGTTCTATGGGACGTAATACTACACATAAATGTTTACTGCATCAAACAGTAAAAATCGCGATCATCTCAATTTCAGGAATTGTGCATTATAAGTTACTATCTTTAGTTCTAGTTGACTATTTTTTCATTATTAAAACGAAATATATTCGAAATGCTCTGAGTCAGACTTTAATGCAACTATTTAAAACAACCTATGCAGCTCTCAAATCCATACCGGAATATTAGAGGCCAGGTTAACGGATTCGGCCATACTAATCCAATTCTGAGTGTCGGTCCGTGTGTGTTTTGGTTAACCTTTCAAATTGTGCACACAAGGACTGTTAACTCATGTGGCTCTAAAGGTCATTAGAGGTCAACTTTTACAGAGAGCTGAAGGACGTGAAGGGATATAATAATTTGTGGTATTGTTAACTTGACATGAGTCCACATAAATGTGCTCAAGGCGCTGCGCAGCCATGAAAGGCCAGCTCACACACCAGAAAAACCATAATACAGTCATTTTTTTATGTTGTCTGATTTTATGCCAATAAGCTCCATTTAGGAGGGTCAAAGATATGAACTCAGCCGAGAACCAGCTGTTATAGAGGCATTTTGTGATCCACAGCCTTGTACCCCGATTGCTCTCAAAACTTGACTTCAGTCCTCCATTCTGTCTGCCCTGTGCCATCTGTCCTGGCTGATAAGAGTATTTAAAGATCAGGTTTAGCTAAGATTATACAAGTGGCTGAAAACATCAAATTAGCTTTATTCGATAAGTAAAAGTCCAATTTGCTATGCAGAACTTAATGTCCCCTGGGAAAGCTTTATTGATAAGGTCAAAGTCCCATGACGCAAGATCAAAGATCATATGAGGCAGTGGGTCAAGTTATAAAATGGGCCTGCAATATAAAATTGAGTATTTCAAAAGTTTAAGTTTCAAATTGCAACCAACTTGGACCATATATGCAACATGGGAACCTTCAAATGATAATGTGATCAGGTCACTTGCAAAGTCATCCATGTTAATGCAAAGCTGCCTGATTTGCTGTGGCAAATTACATCTTTTCTGCAAGACTTTTTTCTGAATAACATGCACTTGCCAATTAGGTCCCATACCAGCTGATAGCATTTTTTTTTAATGCCTCAAAGTTCTCCCTGAATTCTGGAACGTGCAGTTTGCTATAGGTTCCATCTGCCTATGTAGTGTCTGTTGGGACAAAAGGACAGAATCCGGAACACTTGAGCTGCTTCCACTCTAAAACTTGAATTACACTCAAGGGGCCTTCTGACGTGTTGGGCGCTTCTGTGACCAATAATTTGTTTCGATTTATGATGGTTTCCCAAGCTTGTTTGTCCCGAGATCCCATTTCTTGACACTTAACTTGCGGCGACTCCCCACTACTCAAAATAATTATTTAAATGAAAAAGAAATTTGACGCCTGTCAAGAAAAAATTAGGTGTTGTGTAGAGGTACATCAGTGGCAAGCCAATTTTTTCATACTCAGCTAGGGAAGGGTCTTGCAACAATTGTCGCCAATATCTACCGGAAGCTCTGAATCCCTACTGATGACAGGGAATCAAAGCCATCCTTAAAAATTTCGGTGTTGTCTTCTAGGAACAATTGCGCTCCATTCTAAAACAAGTGGCCGGACGGAGTGTGCAAAAAACCACTTAATTTTCATTACAATCGTGTTAATTTTTGGTCTTTGAACAGTCGTGTAAGTGACCAATCTATACCCTTGGGGGTGGAATTGATTAATCAAACACTTGCAAAATCTTTGGCTTGCTTGACATGACTACTGTCATGTATAGTCGAGTTGAAGTGTGGTCTTTGACTGGGGTGGTGGGGGGGGGGTTGTGGGGTGTGTGAGTGTGCTGTAGTTACATTTATAACATTTTGCATGTGGAAGTGGCGCGGAAATTTTTACTAATCAAGGCTACAAATTCAATTCATTAAACACTGTCATAACAGTTTGGTTTGCTGGCCATAGTTAAATTAGGCTTATTTGCCAATTCTGTTCCTTCTTTTTAACAAGTAATTTCATTTTCATTTCAATTAAGCTTCGGCGACCCTCTTCTTAGGGTCCCGCAAACCCCAAAAGGTCGTGACCCCCAGGTTGGGAACCTTGATTATGACCTCTTAACCCCCATCTGTGACAATGACCAAAAAAAAAAATCCCTTTAAGTACTGGGGAACAGAATTATATTCTGATGCCTCGGGCATAGTATGGGTTTTCGAGATCACCGATGGCCTATATTTTCAACATGCTCCGATAAAAGCAGTCAATATTTGTTTTATATACCGAATATATAGATTCTTGTTCACTCTGATTGGTTTAAAAGAACATTCTAGAGCCAGGATGCTACCCAGGCCTATATCGTGATCATGATCCTGTCGTTGGGTCCACGTTCATATATGGAAGAAAAAATTAGCTTCCCCATCAATAATCTTTGCATATAGATGATTTGGAGCCAAAACACACTAAGGGGAGCTATTTGAAGTTGATGCTAAAGATTAAACTTGAGTCCAAGTATTTAACCTATATTTGTTGAGGGACCCCAGGTACAGGATCGCCTGTGGAGCTCTTGTACCTTGGGGGGGTCCCTCGAACAGGATCGCCATTGTGTAGGCCACTGGCATGGGCATTGGCATGAATGCCATGGTTTACAATTTTGTGTAAATTAGGGTTGCAAAACTTGTGAAGAATTAACAAATCAACTTCTTGTGTTGAGGAAGTTGATGTTGGAGTCCAAAACGGATCGCCGGAATCGAATTCTTGCCATTTTTTTTTTTGTCGCCAAGATGCGTACAATTTTCCTTGCATTCATTGACTCGCTGATCGCAGCTCAGAATTCGGCAGTTTTACATGTCCTGCGAGGGCCGCCATCATCGATGTCAAATTATAATCCTCGAACATCTTCACGGCGTATTTTAACTGCCGTTTTGGTATTAGCCCCTTGAGCTGCATCTCTGATTCCTTTCACATTTTCATCTACAAGCTCAAAGTTTTTGTATCAGACTTACACCACAGCACGTACGAGTAAACAAAATACGATTGGGGCTGCTTATATTCTCGTACACCAGCTTCAATATGTACACTCAAACACGGATAATAGTTCGTACGACAGTCCTTACGATGGGAAGAGGTGTCCGGGCATAGTTCTGTCAACTATGCCCGCTCTTCCAGGGCAGTTTAGTATTTGGTTCAATTCTTGAGTGAGTGAATTTAGCCTCCACTTTTAAAACAATCAGATGACAGGAATCTATATATGAGGTTATTAACACTATATAATACCTTTGAAAAAGCCATTGCAACTTATGTGCATGATTTGTCCACAATTCAGGATTTTTCCTTGTTCTTAGTCGCTTCCCTTAGCAGGCAAAGATGATAGGATCACTTTGTCCAGGGTGTTGTTATGTGATGAGTTGTTGTCTGTTGATGTTGAGGATGTTGTCACGGTGCAGGTGGTTGTGTGTTATGAAAAAAGGTTAAAGTGACAGGAGGAGATTTTTTAGAATACCAATGCACTTGATCAGTGGTAGACCAGGGTTGTAAACTTACTAAGGATTTGCAGTCAATCAAAAGACAGACAGAATTTTCACTGGAAACCAATATATTCAGATGGAGTAAACAAAATGAGTCCATTGGACTCCCATATTCTAAGCCTCTGAAAGGCAACACAATTATTTTCCAAACCTCAAAGAAAATTTATAGAAATAATATTTCTGCTAAATGGAGCATTCAAAATAGTGCTTATTGTAGGGAAAACCAAAATCACAATATGGCTTTATATGTTTGTATGTCTGACAGAAAACCAACTTGTTAACATTAAAAAAAGGGCAATGTGATACCTCAAATGTTTCACCGAAATGCACAGTCAAATCAGGAATGTTGCACACCACTGGTATTTGGAAACTGATAATTCCTGATCAGTAGTTACTACCAAAACATTTGGAAATGGTCTTGGGACCACAAAATTATTTCCACTGACCAGATAATTCTGAACATTTTCAAAATTATAGGGTCCAGTGGACTTCAAGTCAAAAAACCCTAGTGGGAAAAACCTGTACCGCCTACTGGAACGTTAGAGGCTTATTGACACAAAAGTGACAAAGGAAAACTGCAAACTGTGTTTTTACTGGCCTGCCTATCGTAATCCCCATGCTTTTTGAATTTCTGTCGTTGCACAAACAGAAAAATACTAAAATCATCATCTTATAACATAAAGATGGTGTATTTGGCTTATTCAGTTGTGGTCTAATACATTGGTAATCATTCCAAATATGCAAAAACCCGGGTTCGAAAAAAAATTAGGGGTGCTCCTTTCTGAAAATGTCCTCATGTCTCTTTAAAATTTGCCTGTAATATCCCCATACTTCAATGGATTTCAACCAAACTTGAGTCATAGGTGCAAAATGGGACCCCCTCATTCATTGATGAGGTCAAAGGTCACATACCAAGGTCAAAGGTCATGTGAGGTCAAGTTGTAAGATGGAAAAGTTGAAGTTCATTTGGAACCAAACTTGGTTTATGGATATTACATGAAAACCCTTATTTGAGGTCAAAGGTCATATCAAGGTCAAAGGTCAAATGAGACCAATCAATCACAAACAGCGATGGTAGGCGAGTGCGGTCCAAGGACTGTGATGTATTTTTGCTAATAGTTATTAGTAATAGTGTTATGGGCCATTCTCCGTTAAAGTGTTCAGGTTTGGTGTCAAAAATGACCAAATATCAACATTAACAAATTCCTGAAAATCATTAAAAATCGTAAACTTTAATATTTACAGAATTCGGAACAATGCATGGGTGATCTCAAAAAGATATTCGATTTTTAGTATATTAATTTTTGCCTAACGTTAACACTTAAGTAACGTATCTGTGTAACGTATCTGGCTGGCCTTTTTCTTCAGCGTGCCGTTCTTAATAAAAGTACATGCTTTACCGACTTAAAGGGATTAGCAGCGATTTGCTAAACCAAAACATCGAAAAATCATCAAATTCAGATTTTGTATTTTTGTTACGTGGCATGGATATGCCTAACATAACTGCAAGTGGTTGGTTTGATCGTGTTGTGTTAAAGACAAGGCAGTACTTTTTATCTGATTCTTTAATTTCTATACGTGCGTATCAAAATTCCGACTTGAGATCTCGGTGAATATATCCCAGATTTTAAGCGTGATATTATGCACCATGATCAATACATTTTGACCTCAAGCACAAACATTATTGATCTTTGTTTATTCTCTGCTAGTGTAAACCACAATCAGCTGTTTATTGTAGATTTTGAGACGTCATCGCTGTATGTCTATTTGCGGGAGACGGTATGACAAATTTCCTATCAATACTTCATTTTTTTTCACTATTTTGGTGGTTTGTTTCTACATCAAAGCAGTTATATGGAATTGTACACACTTATCCCTGATTTATAAGTTAAGACAAATGCATTTCCACATTTTTCGATTCTCTCGCAATATCGCTGCTAATCCCTTTAATCTCTATATCTTATTAGGTATTACCATCATACTAAAGTATGGTGTGGTATTCGACTTTATGTATCACGGCTTTCAGCAAGAGCGCAGCGGAAAGTAGGTAACGTATCTGTCACGGTATGTACGTAAAGGAGGGATTACTTTCATTACCAGGCCTGGAAATTGTTCCTCAAACCAGTTTTTATGCAAAACAGATAATATAACATTGACATGGGCTGATTATGGGATATTAGAACATTCTTCTACCTCAGTGTTTGGCAATTTTGTATCAATTGAATTATGGGTACGTATCTGTCTGCAATATTGGGGACTCATAGTCAGAGAAACTCTACAAACTTTAATAATCCAATATTATCGCCCATGCTTTGAACTTATTAATTAGGGCATAATAGAGGATGATAAAAAGGTCATGTTACTGTGATATGCGCTCTGTGCCAGAGCAGGGGCACATTTTAAAGATGGGTTGGGGTTGGTACAACATGGCGAAAAACGAGAATTATGCATCATCAGCCTTGATTGCTTGATACTTTCTTGCCCTGTTACAAGTTCTAGCCCACATCATTTTGAAAGCCATAGAACTCTAAGTATAATTTATACTAAAAGCAGTCATTTCTAAACGAGCAAAACAGCCTGAAACTGTGTGTAGGGACTTGTGGCGACACGAAAAAAAGGGTTTTGAACACTTTTAACAGAGAATGGACCTTATGCAACATGCAACTTTGGATTATGGTCTTATTGCCAACCTAAATAACAAAAGATAGGGGGATGTAGGGATAGCTTATTCCTCTGGGTGACAGAGGCAAGTAGTGTAAAATATAAAATCAACCCAAAAGGTATTGTTGTGCAATATTTTTTTTTTTTCTCCTTTTTGGAGCAAAACGGAATTGGGCCACTTTATTTGCCAAGAAAAAAAATAAAAAAAATATTTTTCAAAAGATTTTTTTAATGATAATTAAAGTCCAGTTCACATTATAGAAAAGTAGTGCCATGGTAATCACATATGCAGCGTTAGGAAGCCATGTCAAAACCACGACTTTTATGTCTAACCTACCTTGATTGAAAGGGGTAATAGTAATAAGAAACTCACAGTTCATAATTACCAATAGGCTGAGTATGATCAGAACGACGCACATCTAGTAGAGTAGAAAATTGTTGTTACAAATGCTTGACAAGCATCAATGTTTTCTGAACTAGACATGATTATATAGTTTGGATTTTTGTATTGCTTTTCTCAGGAACAGAAGGTTGGTAGATTTTGAAAAAACTGGAGGAGTCTGGAGACGGTTTCAGGGTCATGAGTTGGTTATTGCTTGTCTATGGACCACTAAGGGGGCCCCAAAAGCTGGTGCTGTAATACTGCCAAATATTTCAATTTCTGATAGCACTCTATACAAGAAATGGTGACACTCTTAAGACCATAGAAACTTTCATTTATATTCACTCAATATATGGAAAAATACTAGGTTAAACAGGGACAAAATGCTACAGAAGATTTTCTTCCTGTAACTAGCAGTAAAAGATCTCCCAAACAACATATCAGAAAAGGTTTAGAACAAAGGGAAGCCTGGCAAGACATGCTAATTTGATTTATCTTACGTGGGACGTATACACCATATTTTGACAAAAGTAATAGCGTCATTATGCATGTTTGGGAGTTTTCATATTTTCTGTTAGGATTTGAACATGTTTTTGCATGGCTATGCCTGCAAGTGGTGTAGCACTTGCAATTGATATATTAAAAGTGGAAAGTGATGGTCATTATTCAAGATGGCCGCAATTTTCCGCCCAAAATGATTTCGACATTCTAGATGAGGGGTCCGAGTGCAATCGGGGATCGATGAGGAGATCTTTATTTAGCAAATTATTATCAGAGAGTATTTATTCAAACACATTGGGTCAACTAGTGCCGGGGGGCTTCCTCTGTGAAGTGATGGGTATATGTGCCTCGGACAGGTGGAAAATAGGGTCCTTTCTCGGGTCCTTTCACATAAAATGTACCCAAAGATATACGTGGTCATTCGGTACACAAGCTGAATAAAAATTGGGTCATCCAGTATGAAACTTAAAGAAGGGGACCAATGATGTTAAAATAGGACGTGCCTCTTTTCCAGAGTTCAAATTGCCATGAAATTATAAAATTGTTAAAAGTGTGCACGCGTAGGCTGTGAAAATTTCGAATTTGGATATTCAAATTCTTTTAAAAAGTGGATAATTTTATGCAAACTTGTGATAAAAGTGGATAGCAGAAAAGAAGAAATGGTGGTCATTGAGTATGTGAACATTTTACAAAAGGGGGTCATTTGGTAATAGCCTGGGTAATAGGTAGACAGCAGTAAAAAAAGGTTGTTAAGCATTCTAGACGTCACCAAAGTCAGCATCTCACAGACCTTGGCTACGTAGCTCTAACAGGGGATGTGATATGTGCTGTGCAAGATCTACTACAAAGCATCATTTGAGAATGCTGCAGATAAAGTCAGCTTACATCTAAATGCCAAAGAGACGGAATGGAATACATGACCTCAATGAGGAAGAGAATCATCGACCTATCTGCACTACACACGGTACCCAACTCAAAGAGGTTGGATCTCGAGTACCTCGGGTCCTATGTTGGACAGGAAGAAAGACTCAAGAGTTAAAGGGCCGTGGCCTGATCGCTAATAGCATCGTCCCCATACTCCAAGATTTTACTGGAAGTGGTCAACGTTTGGGTATTTGAAGAAAGCAACTATTTTTCTCATTTACCCTAGCTGTGAAATCTTAGGGCTAAAGATTTTGGTTTGGAAGTTATGAGCGAAAATGTACCCCATTTTGGTCAACCGATATCAATTTTACACATATAGGGCTAAGAAAATCATGTTTTAGCTCTCACATGAAAACGGGTTGAAATATCAGCGCAAAACTCTACAGATGGGGTTTGGGGGTGAAGACCATTCTATCAAGATGAAACTTTATTTACTTAAATTGGGTCGTCCCCTTTTAGTATATTGTATAATAACCAAAATATAGGCAAAAAATGGCACACAGGTTTTATGCAAATTAGCATGTCTTGCCAAGCTTCCTTTTTTCTACCTTTTTGATATGTTGTTCGGGAGGGGTTGTACAACAAGTTACAGCAAGAAAACCTTCTGTAGCAATTTTGTCCAGGTCATACCGTAGATTGAGTGGACTATTAGGGTTAAAGCAATAACAGCACATTTTTTTAAGAGTGCCCCCAATTTTCAAAATTTGATATTTTTGCACAGTTATGTTGGTAAGAGTCTAGGAAACTACACCTGCCAACGAGAATGCTCAAAAAAGTGTATTTATCATGAAATAAGCAATTTTGTAACTAGAATTGGGATCCCAGACTGTACTTAAGGGCAGAGCTGGAAATACTAAGTTTATGTCTGTCCATGATGAAGTAGTGCCACCTCAAGAAAATGACCTATAACTTGACTTGCCTGAACCATTAAAACAACTAATGGATGAGCGTAGACACGTATATGATGCTATTTTCCAGCTATTTCATATTGGAAGGCTGTTTCCAGCAGTCGTTGAATTATTAACGAGATCTCCGATATTAATTATTCTAATTACAAAATTCCTGCGTTAGACATTTTCAAGCTTAACCATTCACAGGTATAGTTTACTAGCCAGTTACCAATGCCACCTTGTAAAAACCTCAAATTTTGTGAAAAATTGGGGGCACTCTTCAAAAAAATGTGCTATTATTGCTCTAATGACTTTCTTCCTGGTGGGTGAATGGAAATTATGTTTTCACTTAATTATTGAATGCTGATCCACTTTGTGGAGAACAGTTGTCATACATTGTGTATCAAATTAATGAAAACAGAAGTTCAATGACAATTTAGATAGGAAAACTAGAGATTTCATAATCAAGCATTGTATGTCTAAAGAGCCTCCCCCCCTTATATGAGTTTACATAAATATTGCTCAGCCTCAGCCTTGCTGCACTGGTGCATGGTGCTCCAGTAGCTCAGCGGGGATCGTATTCAAAGCGTAAACATTGAAAATGGCCGTGTACATACAGACAACAAAACAGCATGGTGGTTTTACAGGAGGAAGAGTCCTACATAAAAAAGAAGAGAATATATACCACCGGATGTAGCCCTAAAAAGTGGTCAACATTTTGAGATTGTATCTTGGTGAAAAACAACTCGGTGTCAGTGTCACGTACAACTTAGGCAAGGCTTAGCCTTTGAAACTTTGAATAAGTTTGCCTGCTGTGCCGCGCCGGGGTAACTGAATTTGTTGGCCGTGGCAAAGTCATGAAAGTGATTACCATACACCACTATGCAAATTGTGTTGCATTTTACAGTCAGCTTCATATTATATAACAATATTAATATTGGATGGCTTTTTCTTCGGGTGATATGAGAATATACCGCACTTGTTACCGCATTTTCATTTTTTTTTTTTTTTTTTTTCATATTTTCATGACTCGTGCGGTATATTCTCATATCACCCTCAGAGCCATCCAATATTATATAAATATTGGATGGCTTTTTTTTTGGGTGATATGAGAATATACCGCACTCGTCAAGAAAATATCAAACTCACCTTCGGCTCATTCGATATTTTCTTGACTCGTGCGGTGTATTCTCATATCACCCTCAGAGCCATCCAATATTATATAAATCATCACTTCTACTATCAAAACCTCAAGTTTGTTTCCCACGATACTTGGTGGTAAATGTATGCCAGTGGGGGGTTCCCATATCAAGTAGAGAACACAGTCCCACATAAATTGAAACAAGCATCTTTTAACAAGCACTACTGGCTTCCTTAAAGTATCCCAGATTGGCTCATTAGATGATATGATATACCCGCTCTGAGTAACCAATCAAAATGGCCTATATGTCTGTATGTGCCTATAAGCTTTCTTACCATGTCCCTGATTGGCTGATTACATCATATAACCCAGGGGAGGGCGGCCAAGAAATCCTAATTTCAGACGTCGCCATTGGTTTAACACGTAAAAGCGAAATCTTGACGAAAAATTCTGAATTTTTGTATATGTTGTCAAGGAATATTTTCTTATTCCAAAACAGTTGGAGTTGAAGAATCAACTCCACTGGAAAGGTTATTTCTGATTTTTTTTTGTATGAATAAAGAACAAGGACGAGGTCTTATGTGGGTCATGGGAACACCCATGACCGACCCACATCAAAGCACCCAAATTGGTGTGTGGTTTGCACTCAGTATTGCTGTAATATCTTTTGATATATTTGGTGAGTTGCTATAATGAATGAGGCTTGGCTGCCACCGCCTGGAAGGTAGAAAGAGATGGAGAGTGGACGCCAGAAATCAAATCCTTTCAAGTACATATAAAGCAGATTATCCTATTGTTGAAATCAATAGATATAGGCAGTTCAGTTACCTATTACGTAATCGGTGACCGATCGACTGCACTGAACGTCTGTGTGTGTGGTGTGTAGAGAGCAAATACGTTCTACAGAAATCATCAATTTAATTCCAAATAATGCTAATCCCAATGTCATTCCCGCTCAAATATGTTGTTGCCGCATATCTTCCCTCTAACATTCTAAAACGGAATTGAAAAATATGATGTAGGTTGGGAGCTATCCGCGTGTGAGATACTGATACGGAGTTCTGTAAGCAATCCACTAGTGGACTATCTGCGACCCCTCCACAAATATTCAGCTAGTGGAATAAGCGCCAACGGGATCTCAAAATAGTTCGGTAGTGGAATAATTGCGCAGGATCCTCAAATAGTCCACTGGTGGAATATTCGCGCAACGCGTGCGCAAAAAACTCCGTCCCCATAAGGAAAACGGTGGATCATTTCCGCGCACGGGATCCCTAAATAGTCCGCTAGTGGAATATAATTGCGCACGGGATCCTCAAATAGTCACTGGTGGAAATAAGTGCGCACGGGTGCGCACAAAAAAAAAACTCCGTCCCTATAAGGAAACGGTGGATTCATTTCCGCGCACCGGGAACTCCTCAAATAGTCAGCTAGTGGAGTAATCGCGCCCGGGATCCTCAAATAGTCGTCGTGGGATAATTGCGCACGGGATCCCAAAATAGTCCGCTAGTGGAATATAATTGCGCACGGGATCCTCAAATAGTCCACTGTCGGGGCATCCGCGCACGTGGATCATTTCCGCGCACAGGATCCTCAAATAGTTCCGATAGTGGATTGATTGAGCAAGGGATCCTCAAATAGTGCGATAGTGGATTAGTTGGACGGGATCCTCAAATAGTCCACTTTCGGAGCATCCGCGCACGTGGATCTTTCCGCGCACGGATCCTCAAATAGTCCTAGGGGATTTGATGTGGAAGGGATCCTCATATATTCCGATATAGCCCATAAGCTGGCATCATCAGATTTTCCGTTCTTTGCACCCAAAGTATTAATGTCCCATATATCACCTTGAAGGAGATGGCCCCTGACTAGGATAGGGTTGTTTCCGCCCCGAAAACTTGTCGTGACCTTGCAGGGCTGCTTATTCGGAAATAAACATTTAAAAGGTGCTGGTCCAGTTTTATTTGGGAACCCCCTATCAATTGACGTCAATGAAAAGACCGTATTTTCTCATTGGTCGCTCCTGAAATTTCATAATTCAAATCCATTCCTTCCGAATATAAGAAGAAAAAACTGTCGTTTTCAGGGCTGCCGTTTTAATATGAAACCATCAGATTCTTATTAGCACATAGTGAATTGAGCGATGCAATACGTATCACTGATACCATAAAACAACGTTTATCACACGAAAACTTGTGTTGAGTGTATTTGCAAAGTGCCAGTTCTCTCGAGGTATTAACCACAATACATTCAAATCGGAACAAGAACATTTGAGAATACCCCATGAATAAATCACACCTCGATAAATGACACGTTCATGGCAAGTCATTTTATTCTACAAGTCTTTAAAGTGACAGGAGATTTTCAGGAGATGAATTACTATCAAATTCACTGGATCGGTTGTTAGACACCTACCGAGAAGTTTGGAGATATTGGCCATCTAGGTGCAAAGAAAACCGCAAACTTTGTTGTGAACTTGCCTGCTAATTGCGTTCCATATAGAATCCAATTGCTTTGACTTTCGTCGTGCACGACAGAAAATACGAATCAATCATCTTATTACATAAAGCGGCGTTTGGCTTCTTCACTTCAGGTGTGATCAATTACATGTAACATTATGTACAAAAAACCTAGGTTCGAGAAAAATTGGGGGGTGCGTCTTCTTGAAATCTATGGTCTTAAGCATGGTTTGGCAACATACAGGTTTCGTTGTTATATTTGCAGCATGATTTTTTCATTCTGCATTTTGATGTTGATGTTAATTTCCAATACGTTAAAGCCACAATCAGTCATTTTTTCCAAATAAAAATGGCACAATTTTGTCTATCAATTGCTTAGTGATAGTGTTAAGTCATATCAACACTTTATATTTCTGTTCCTTGTGACAACTGGACACTAAGCCGTGTGACGATGTCATTGGAATTATTATTTCGTAGAAATACGGGTGTTCGCCGGCCCCACGTATAGTACAACAATTCCAAAATATAACCTGATAAGTTGCAAAAAGGACTTCGATGAAAAAAATAGGGCGCGATTTGTTTACATTTTAAAGAAATCGCCGATAGTGTCTTTAATACATAAACTGGGGTGACACTAATTTCATTAAACCGAAATCCCAATAAAATGTCAAATTATGGAATTGTAGGCATGTTCATTATTTCAACATGCATGGCTAATTGAAGAATCGCATGAACATGCCTTACTGTATTTTGCGGAACTTTGGTATTAACAGGTCTCTCAAGTCAATTTTATATGCATAAGTTGTGATTTGAAATGTAACACACATTTTTTACGCAACGCAGGCAACGGAACCACTCAGTAACGAAAAGCGTGTTGGAAATGCTGAGTATATAACAACGTCGGTGAAGTCTGCAAAAGAAGAATGACCTCGCAAGACCCACGCACGCACGATGCATGCACGCACGCAACACACACACACACACGTGACACATACACACACCACCCCAACACAGGCGGCTGCACTGAAGGTGGAGGAGACATGGGACACGATTATGTTCGGGGTTTTCTGTTATGCCAATACACGTGGCAAACTTCCTAATTGATAAAATGAAAAATATATCGCTGATGTATGTAAACATAGGACCCATTTGATACACTGACACGTATGTACTGTTTTAGTTTTATTATTTTTTTTTAATGGAAACATACGATCTGTGTATAAGCATTGCCGCTTGAATTGTTTATCCGTGTACGGTAAGACGCCAACTTTAATTGATGGTACGGGAATTACAACCCTGAGTTGCTATGACTACTCATGATATTCAACCAATCAGAAAGCTAAACTGCGGCAGGGCCTTGCTAACACAAAACCGTACTTTGAACTATTCAGCGTTGTTGTGGTCGCACCAGTGTGGAAAAAATAAAGTAGGATAATAGAAAGTGACGACATTGCAATGTTTGTACCGTTTTCTTAGAAGGTAATTGGAAAGATGGTAAATATGTAATTTTCTGTATTTAAGAACAATCAGAACTATATTGCTCTTTTAAATCTGAAACTTCAGCTAGTAATTTTAGTTGTGTTCATAGCAGAAAAAAGTCATTTTAATATTTAGCAAATTAAATGTTAATTATATAGGCCTATATCTAAGGATGCTCGCCGACCACCCATATGTACCCGTGACATTAAAAGAACAACTGAAAGTTACCGCACATTCATAGGCCTATAAAACGCTTATGTCGGCTTTATTTTGACGCAATTTCCTTTTTTTTTCGCTGGAGCCACAAATTCATCACTAGTTGGTTCTAAAATAAAATGTAAACAATTTGCTGGAATCCAAAAGTAGAAAAGAACAAAACATCACAATTAAAACAGCAGAATATCGACTAATGAATACACACACCACACACACTCGCCAACCCCCCCCACACACACGCACCCCCCCACCACACACACACCACATATAGGCTATAATGTGTCACGTCATCATCCTCATGAGCATTATGTTTAATAGGTGTTCCTGTATAACACAAAAAACTGAAAGTTGGTTTCACAAATAAACATGTTTGTTGTTTGGAAAACTAAAGGAGAAAGTTTTTTAGGGCCTACTAAAACACAGTGTGATTAAGCTTTTACAACGGTAGGGACAAAAAGGGGAGTAATATTCATTGAGCATTATGGACCCCGTTTTGTTTTTTTGTGTTGGTTTTTTTATAACTTGAAATTATAGGGATGGTTATACTCTCTAAAATACGTGACTTATTTAAATCTAAGCGACTTATTAGCGGGACAAAACTTTGTGGATTAAAAAATAAGGCGAAGTCTTTTTTAGACTGTAAACATGAAGCTCTCATTTGCTTATGGATTGAGTTTTATGAACTGAGTGGATTTTGAGGATCCCGTGCGCAACGAATCCACTATGGATTCTACAAATAGGATCCCGGGCGTAATTATTCACTTAGAGGACTATTTTGGATCGTGCGCAATTATCCCCCCCCCCACTAGGGAATAATTTGCAGGATCCGTGCCGCTGAAATGATTCCAACGTTCCTTATAGAGAAGGAGTTTTTTGCGCACCCGTGCGCAATTATGCCACTAGCGGACTATTTGAGGATCCGTGCGCGACGGATCCACTACAACGGGACTATTTGAGGAGCCTGTGCGCAATGATCCACGTGAGCGGATCTCGATAATGGACTTAGTTGAGGATCCCGTGCGCGGAAAGAAGCAACGGCGCGGATGATCCGACGGTGGAGTATTTGAGGATCCCGTGCGCGGAGAAATGATGCGTTAGAGGATGCTCCGAAGGTGGATATTTGAGGATCCGTGGCGCTGGAAATGATCAGCGGGTGCGGCGATGCTCGACGGGGACACCTATTTGAGGATCACGTGCGCAATGATCCATATCGGACTAAATAGGATCCGGGCGTTAGATTATTCCACTAGAGGACTAGTTGAGGATCCGTGCGCAATTATTCACAGGCTATATGTGAGGATCCCGTGCGTGACTAATCCACTAACGGACTATTTGAGGATCCCGTGCGCTGGAAATGATCCACCGTTTCCTTCCTTATAGAGAAGGAGTTTTCGGCGCACCCCGTGCGCAATTATTCCACTAGCGGACTTTTTGTGGATCCCGTGCGCAAATATTACACTAGCGGACTATTTGAGGATCCTGGGCGCGGAAATGATCCACGGGCGCGGATCTCCGATAATTAGGACTATTTGAGGATCCCGTGCGAGGAAATGAGATCACGTGCGCGGATGATCCGACGGTGGAACTATTTGAGGATCCAGTGCTGAGGAAAGGATCCGCGTGCGCGGATGCTCCGACAGAGGACTATTTGAGGATCCTGTGCGCGGAAATGATCCGCGTGCGCGGTGTGACTCGACGGTGGACTATTGAGGATCCCGGCGCAAACTGCGGATCCATTACGCGACTAAATGACGGATCCCGTGCGTATTATTCCAATGAGAGGACTATTTGAGGGGTGCCCGGGCAATATTCCACTAGGGATATATTTGAGGATCCTGTGCGCGACTAATCCACTATAGGACTATTTGAGGATCCCGTGCGCGATTTACTCCATAGCGGAATATTTGAGGATCCCGTATGCGAGGAAAATGATCCACAGTTTCCTTATATAGGGACGGAGGGTTTTTGCGCACCCGGGCGAATTATTCCTACCGTGGACTATTTGAGGATCATGTGCGCAATTATTCAATAGCGGACATTGAGGATTTACCGTTGCCGGAAAATGGGAAATGATCCACGTTTCCTTATAGGACGGAAGTGTTTTGCGGCACCCGTGCGCAATTATTCCACCAGTGGACTATTTGTGGATCCCGTGCGCAATCAATCCACTAGGGGACTATTTGAGGATCCCTGCGCGGAAATGATCCACCGTTTCCTTATAGGGAAGGAGTTTTTGACGCACCCGTGCGGCAATTATTCACCAGTGGACTATTTGAGGGTCCCGATGCGCAATCAATCCACTATCGGACTATTGAGGATCCCGTGCGCGGAAATGATCCACGTGCGCGGATGCTCCGACAGTGGACTATTTTGGGATCCCGTGCGCAATTATCCCACTAGTGGACTATTTGAGGATCCCGTGCACAATGTTCCACTAGCGGACTATTGAGGATCCCAGTGGCGGATTACTCCACATAGCGGCCTAATGTGAGGATCCCGGAGCGGAAATGATCCTACCGTTTTCCTTATGGGACGGGGAGTTTTTTTTTAAGACCCGTGCGCAATTATTCGACCAGTGGACTATTTGAGGACCCGTGCGCAAATATTCCACTAGCGGACTATTTAAGGATCGCGTGCGCGGAGGGAGTAAAGCCACCGTTTCATTATAGGGACGGAGTTTTTGCGCACCCCGTGGCGAAATTATTCCACAGTGGACTAATCTGAGGATCCCCTGGCGCAATTTTTCCACTAGCGACCTATTTGAGGATCCCGTGCGAAAAAAATCCACTAGCGGACTATTTGGGAGGGGTCGCCGCAGATAGTCACTGGTGGCTAACGTAACATACCCACCATGTGATGTAATCATCTCCAAATGAGAAGTTTCGAGCACCTTCACGCCATTTGGCAACGCATGGTTAACAAGACACGGCATGGCACCACTTTGATGAGGTTGCCATTTAAGGTGACTAACGGTGACTGACGAAATGTGTAAATCGGAACGTTGCGACTGGTTACAGGCCTTTCAGCGTGGGGTTTTTGGAAAGTCTGATGACAACGTACAGCTGGCGTTTGTTGTGTGAATCAGATGCGTGGTTCCGGAGATATGGATTTGAAAATTCGCGATTTTTTCTCCACAACGAAAAATATTTCCAGAAAATCAACAAGATGTATAGATTAACATATTGATCAAAGAATTTTGAATTTTTTACAAAGCAATTTGATCGCTAACAGCTCTTCGAAATGAAGACTAATACGAGCAATGCATAAAGTGCCACCAAGAAACCAGATTGCATGCCAAACTTGAAATGGCAACCCTATAATGCAGGATGTGGTGCTCAAAGTAGCTGTGCTGTGCTTTTTTGACAGTGTGAGATCCCGTTTGTATCTCAGTGAAATATGAGGTATGTAATACTTCATAGCGAGGTATGAGGCTTCGATGGTAATAGGAATGAAGCATTTCAAAACCAAATGTATTTCCCTTATATTCCACCGAAATTTCACACTAGTTTGATTAGATTTATGCATTTATAGCAGGTCCCTCAAGTGCTTCTTGAAGAATTATTATACATAGCGCACCGTCATTACACCAGGGGAAGCAGGATTTCAATAATTCGGCTGAAAAATGTCGCATTCACCCGTCGCTTCCGTTAAAAAAAATCCACATTCGCCTTGAAAGTTCAGTTCGCCCTCGCTCGTTGATGCAAACATCATATATGTCCACTCTCTCCTTACATATTTTCTTCGCATTAGACTTTCAAA